>KN824426.1:0-34535 GCA_000827415.1 Serendipita vermifera MAFF 305830
GGGGGGGGGTAATTAAGAAAATTTAAAGACAAATTATGTACACAACTGATTTAACCTAAATTATGTAGGTAAAAATTAGATAAATTTTTTCATTATTAATTAATAATTTATAATAGTATAACTTCAATTTTATTTAAGAAAACCTAAAATTAAACATATAATATATTTATTATAATTGCAAAAAACACCAATCGAATTTAAAACTAATTAAATAAGAATAATGTTTTGCTACTTTTTTAATTAATAGTTTTTTATTTTTATTTATCTTCATTTATATGATAATTTAATTTTAATTGTACCTTGGACCTTTCTGATTTAGAAAATGCTTACATTCAAAAACTATATAGTATATTATTTTTGAAATAAAACGCTAAACCCAGTTTTAATTTTCTCAATTACCCTATCTTTTAGATAATATTTTTATATAATATTATTGTAATTAATAAATTTAATTTTAAAATTAAATTAATCAAATTATAAGGAATGATTAAAATAGATTAAATAATAATAAAAAAATAATTATGAAAATAATACAAGGGTGAAATAAAAGACTCGAACTTTTGATAACACAGCCACAATATGTAGTTTTACCGAACTAAACTAATTCCACCACTTTTAATTATTAAGTTAAATTAGTATAAGTAAAATATAATACGAAAAAGATTTGATAGGGATGATTTATTATAAAAACATTATTGAAAGTTGAAATAAACCTCTGGTTTATGGTTAAAAAACACCCTTATCCTTAAAGGATTATAGGCAAAATATTATTTTCTTGTCAAAAATAAGCCGGTGTGTATTTTCAGGGTGGGGTTTATGTAAATTAAAATACTACTTTAATTATATATTTATCTTTGTTTTTATTTAAAACCTTAAAAGGGTTTTAAATAAAGACTAAAAAGATTTTCAAATTATGAGTAAAGAACTAAGAATGCGATCATTAATGCGAATAGTCCAGTAGCTTCAGCTAAGGCGAAACCTAAAATTCCGTAAGCAAAGGCTTGTGCTTTAGCTTCAGGGTTTCGGCTTGAGGCAGAGATAAGGGCAGCAAAAATGTTACCAATACCGATACCAGCACCAACTAATCCAACACACGCGATTCCAGCTCCAATCATTTTTGCTGCAGCTAACATGTGAATGTAGTATAATTTTTAATATCTAATTTTTTTTTTGAAAACAAAGTTTTCATGGTTTTATTGTATTTATTTAATGTAAATTATTGCTTAGGTGAAGTAGAAAAAGTTCTAATATGTGCCATTTTTAGACTTATCCGATAAGTTCCTTTTCTATTTTTAGAAGTAAATGAACCTAAATCAGAAATATTAGATTTTTCTTTAGCAAGAGAACCGACTGTTATTGTTTTTACAGTTTGTTTTGGTTTAATTGGATCAGATCTTAAACGACCTGCTATTCTAATTGATAGTCCCACTGTTTTACCTAGTGCTAAAGGATTAGAATGAAGATGCTTAATGTTTTTAGTTTGATCATACAATTGACTTAATTTAATATTTTGTTTATCATTTGAAATAGGACTAACTAATTTACTACTAATCTGAATGTTATTATTTAATTTAGAAAGTACAGGCACAATAACTTTATTATTAAAATTAGGATCATAAGCATTGTTATTATCTGAAAGAATTTTATTTTGTTTATTAAAATATATTAAAGACGCTTTAGAAATATTAATTTTTCTTAATATTTTTTTAAGCAATGTAGAAGTTTTATCAAATTTAGCATTTTGAGCTATAACTTGTGATGCTATTGTAGACTCTAATCCCACATTATGCAATTTAAATAATTGAAGATCAATATTTTTTTTAAAAATTTTAGCTAATAATATACCTAAAAGTTTAAATTTTTTAACATTAGTTAAAGCTACATCACCTTCTGTCCCTGACCCACTTGCTACTAGAATATTATTTTTATTGTTTAAAAGTTTATTAGCTAATAAACTTTCTGTAAGTGAAGAAGACAACCCTTTTTCTGTTATTGTGTTTTTTGTAGTATTTTTACTTAAATTTTTATTGATTAAATTTAATATACCACCATTTCATTTAGATAAGAGTTGCATATTATTAAGTCTATTTTCAAATAAATTACCAGCAAGTAAGTTTGCTTTATTCACAAATTCAAAAGAATTAAAAGGTTTTAATGGTTTAGCTATAAAATTAGTGTTATTATTAAACTCATTAGCAAATTGTTTTGATAGTAAAATTAAATAATTATTAACTTTGTCTGCAAGAATTTTAGCTTTTTTAGCGTTAATATTATTGCTATCTATTGATATATTTTTAGCTTTTAATAATAATAATATTGCTTTACTAATTACCTTATATTCAGCAGAAAGATCTAATTTATCTGAAGATCATTCAGATAAATAATTTAATTTAGCTTTAGTTACAGGGCTCATAAGAACACCATTACCAGTTAGTTCTTTAAATCCAATAATTTTATTTTCAGATCCTTTTCCCTTAGTATTTTTAAAGTGAACATCTAAACTGTCAGTATTATTATACATTTTAATATTATTTTGTAGTTTAGCAAGAAGTGATTTGTTGAAAAAAGTTTTAGATAATCTAATTCTTTTTTTAGATAAAGTTTCAGAATTAGTAGAGCTTATTAATTTCATATATAATTTATTATATTTTTTTTGTGCCACATTTGCCAATTTATTTTGACCATTGTAAGCAGACTTTAAAGTAATTGCACCATTTTTTGGTCCAAATGATTCAAAAACAGGAGTTCCTTTTTGCAATTGAATTAATGCTTTTTCAATAGAAAGTTCTTTGTTGTAAACAATAAGGTTCATTAAATCTTTTATAAATAAAATAAACACTTTTTTAGATATATTAGCTAGTTCTAAAGAATTAATAGTTTCATTATTATTAAAAATTGTTTGAGCTATTTTATTTCATTTTGTTTGACCTAACATATCTTTGATGATAGCTGCAAAATTTTGACTTTTAGGAGCATTATATTGTGCTTTTGCTGCAGCCTTACCATTAAATAAATCATAAATAAAATTTAATTTATTATTATTTGATAAATCATCTTTATTAGAATTATTTTGATAAAAAAAGATTTTAATTATTAGCTTATCTGCTTTATTAATAAATTGTGGTCTTGATATGTAGCAAGATAAATTATTAAAAAAGCTTGTTAAAATTTTAATCACATTATTTAATACACCTAATCTAGAAGGGGTTTTAACTAAAACAGGACCTAAATCAGAAACTTTATTTCTTAATAATTTAATAGCATTTTTCCCACCTTTTATATTTGTTAGTCCAAACAGATTTGTATTATCACTTTTCAAAGAAAATTTATTATTTAATAAATTTTGTTTATTTATTAAACGTCTATCAGTATTAACATTTTTATTACTAAAATTAAATATAATATTTTGATTTAACGAACCGCCCATTTTATCATTAATTTTATTATGTGGAAATTTTTCTATTTTTTTATTAAGAACTAATAGTAATTTATTATGGAGATCTAATTTATTTAATTGCATTTTTAAACCTTTCTGTTGGGCACTATTTAAAGGGTGAAATTTTGTTGTATTTTTAATTGATGACATTTTTAGTTAAGAAATTTTGCTCCTTTAATCAAAGGAGGTTTACCATTAAAAAATGGTAGCGTTAGAGTTTATATTTTTGTTAATTAACTTTTTAACACTTACATAATATAAAATATAATAAAAAGTGTTAAATTAGTTCTACTGTTCAAAACTATATTCTAGTTAAAGATTGATGCTAGTAGATTTTGATAAATTAAAATTTAAAATTCTATACACACAGTTAGAACTTAGCGTGAAAGAAAATTTTACAATTATACTATAAAAACAAAAATTTCTCCGCTAGATTTATAGCGGTAGCTTTAGTAATAATGTAAGTCTTAAATTATTGTTTCCAAATTTTACATACAAGGAATTCAATTTAAAAAGCAACTTAAAAATTAACATTTAAAAATAAAGCTTTCTCTGTATTATCTTATCTTCAATATTTAATAATTGTATACTTAAACTTTAAGCTTTGTGCTAAGGCTTGCTTGCGCTTAGTAAAAAGAATATTTTTATTTGTGATCAATAATTAAATAAATTAAAGGAATTGGTTAAAGTAATTATTAACTAATATTTACTTAAATAGGCAGAATCAAATAGTATATGTAAATATAATTAAAATTTTAATATAAAATCAGAAAAAAGCCTTATAAATAGAGTTTAAAATTTTTTAAACAAACAGATGTGCCTTATAGGCTAGTATTAATTTATAATTATATAAATTTTTATTACTTGACATAAATTTAATAGAATAAAACTATAAAAAAATATTACTCTAATTAAATACATTATAATTTTTATATATTTAGCATATTATTTCAACTTATAATTAAATAATAATTAATTCTTTACTCTTTTTGTATTACTTTTTACTAGAATTTAAATTTTAATACAAAGTGAGTAAATTAAAAATAATGGAATATAAAAATCAGAAAGATTAGGTCCTGTAATATTAAAATTTAAACTATTTAAAGGTAAAGAGAGTCGAACTCTTAAGGAATAATTTCCACTTCTACTTAACAAAAGCTTGTCTACCAATTTCAACATACCTTTAGTATTTTTCCTTATTAATAATTGTTCAATATTAGTTAGAATAGAAAATTAAAAATTTATATATTTGATTTTATGTATGAGTAATCGGATTTGAACCGATACCATCATGGTGGAAACATGATGTTCTACCATTAAACTATACTCATTTAATGCATACTATTAGTATTAGTATTAATTATTAAGCAAGATTTTAAATTTAAACTTACTTTTAATTTTATTACTTGGTTACTTTTTTACTTTTTTTACTTTTTCACCCTTAATTATAGTTTATTTTAGATGATTAAAATGTAAGAATAAGTATATATCAAAATTTTTAACACCTTATCGGAATCGAACCAATATCAATTAGGCCGAAACTAATTACTTTACCATTAAGCTAAAAGTGCTTATTTCATTTTATAATAAACCTATTAAATAAACTACTTATAATAAGTTAGAGCAAAATTTTAGGTTAATTTTTAAAGCCTAGTAGTATAAAAGTCCAAAAATTTAAAATCCCTCCTTTAAAATCCTTTTGTTAAATTTTAACCTTATTTTTAATTCAAACACCAACCCTAATGAACCTAAATTTATAGTTATCCTAATTATAAAACAATTAAATAAAACAATACTACTATAAAGATTATAAGAAAAATTAATAATTTAAAATTTAATATGATACTATAGCTTATAAAAAAAAATGGTTTGGTGCTATTGAATTTTACAATTTTTAATAAAGACCTACTAAAAGCATTTTTTAAAAATAAAAATTTAATAATAAAAACTAGATTTTAAAACTTAAGATAAAAATTAAAAGATATTATTTGTACTGAATTGTGTTTTTAGTAAACAGTTGATGCTCTTTTTAAGTTAAATAAATAAAATAATTATAATTATATTTAAGGGTAAATAAGCCGTCTGGTAAAATTTGTCTATACTAAATTTAAAAATAGGGATAAAGGGACTTGAACCCTTACAGTAAAACCATACCCTCCTAAGGGGCACCTGACTACCAAATTCCAGCATATCCCTTTTAACATTATATTTGATTATTAAATTTTAGTATATTAATTTATATTTAATGCTGGCAATATATAATTTTGCTTTTAAATTAAGGTTAATTCTTGATATTAACCTTAGGAAAAAAAAAGCCTATAAAGACTAATTTTTCCTTTTTAATTTTAATAAAACCTAAGACATTAGAAGGATTCGAACCTTCGAGAAAAGCATTAACAGTGCCCCGCATTAACCACTTTGCTATAATGTCAATTTTAATTTAGTCCTACAGTTATTAAAATATTTTAGCTTTTGTTATATACAACAAAAATAAATTTATGAAAAAATAATAGGCATAAAATAAATTAAAATTTAGTCCCTCTCAAGGGGGAAAAATAATAAAAATGAAATAATTAAAAACTAATTATAATTTTGACTTTTGCTAAAATGGGTTCAACAATTAATACGTAAAATTTTAAATAAGAATGTTTTGCAACTTTTTCTTTTAAGACAAAAACCTAATTAATTTTAATAATATAAATTAATTAAGAATTAAAAAAGCATAAATCTCGGAATAGTAGGTCTCGAACCCACAATCTCCTTGACCCAAACAAGGCAACTCAACCAATTAGTCTTTATTCCGTTTCATTTTTTCAACAATAATTCTTAAGATAAAAATTTACCCAGTTTTTAAAAACAAATTTTGAAAGATATTATTAAGTCTTATTTTAAAACTGCCTTTAATTTAAAAACAATATTTTATAATGATAAATTGTTTTAGTTACAAATAATATAATTTGTATTATTCAAATTAAATTTATGCTTAATATTAGCCTTATTATAAATTTAAAAATACTACTCACTTGTAAAATAAAAATATTATTTTAGTGAACAGAAAAGCATGCTAAATTTTTTATTTTAAATACAAGTTAAAAAAAATATAGACATAAATATAAAAAAAGGTCGTTCATAATTAAAATTATAAATAATATTATAAATAAAATAAACAAATAAAATATAAAAACCAAGGTGCATTAAAGAAAATAAAAAATAAGAGATAGAGGATTTGAACCTCTACGAGCCACGTGTAAGATGGCCATTGTAACCATTCAATTAATCTCTCTATAATAGTTTTAGTCTAATGAATTTCATTAAATTAAAAAAGGGTAGATTATTGAATTTCTCTAAGGCGTGAATAAAATTAAAATGATTTTAATAATTTTAATATATTAGACGTAAGTTTATAAGCTGTTATATAAGATTTAGAATATTTATAATATAGAACAAATAATATTCTAATTATGTAAACGGGAATTTGTGACATAGTAATTACAAATTAAAATTGTCTTTAGTATTGCTTTGCCTCTAAAATAAACTTTGATACTAAGTCTACATAAACCATCTAAATTACCTAAAATCTATTTAAAGATTAAAGCTAAAGAAGAATGGAATAATAAACATTAGGTTCTTATTAAAATTTTTAATAAGATTTAACAACCGGCTATATTATAATATAAACAAGATGTTAGTATTTATTTTTTGATCAGACACGCAACCTATTTAAGAAATGTTCTATTTCTAGACTTTAATAAAATTATAGATTAGTCCTGTTTCCCTTTTTATTTTTATAAATAAAAGGTATAATTGAGCATATACTTATTATTTTATCGCAAAAAACAAGTAGCAGTTTTAATGTTTCTTATTTTTTGTAGGAAAATTTAGAGTATTTAACACAACGCTCAATCCTCAGGGCTGATTTAAGTTTAATAATGAACTACAAATTATTCATAAAAAACCGCTATCACCACAGTGTAAATATCCTTTAACATTAATATATATTTTTAGATCAAAAAATCCTAAATATATATAAAACGCGATATATTTATTAAATAGTTAACTATTTATGAACTGTGATAAAACATCTTCGTCTAGCCTTATAACTATACCGATTAGAGTATAATTTTTTTTAAACAGAAGATGTAAAAATTTTATCAGGAATTAAAACGTTGATTACCTTAAATGGTATAACAACGATGCAAAAGCATTATTTTAGCTTATTAGCTCTTTTTTCAAAGGCGTAAATTAAGTGATAAAATATTAATAAATAATTCCTTGTTGATTAGTATCTGGGGGATAAATTCGAGCTTAATATGCAATCAGCTCTTATATAATTTGTTTGTGGCTACCCTACGGTGCTGTATATTTTAATATTACAACAATAGGTACACTATAGAAACATATCTTATTGATCCTTTCGTACTAGAAAGACTGCCCCCTTTTACTTCTTTTTCCTTCAGAGGATAGGATCCATACTGTCTCACGACGTATTAAACCCAACTCACGTAACCTTTTAATCGGCGAACAGCCGAACCCTTCCGAGATTTTTCCCCCGGAGGAGAGGTTGAGTCGACATCGAGGTCCCAGTCAACCCGCGCAATATGAACTCTCACGGGTGGTAAGGCTGTTATCCCTAGCGTAACTTTAATCTTCTAATCGATACCGCCCCCATAGGCTAATATCTGGTCACTAGGTCCCACTTGCGTGCCTGCTTGATCTATCAATCTTACAGTCAGATAATTTTCTGCCCTTACACATTTACCGGTCAAAACGACCTATTGTTCTCCATACAATGTAAATTATTATCTTATAAATTTGAAAGCTCTTCGATACGTTTTCGAAGGCTAACGCCCCATTAAAACTACCAGATAGTCACTGTTCTTTTTGATTAATTAAAAAGTAATTTTTTCCCAATATTTCGCTAAGGTTTTTCATCTTTGTCAATCGACATGACCTTTTATACTACAAGCTTGTAACAGGAAAAAAAATAACTATTTATAGTAAAGCTGCATAGGGTCTTCCCGTCCGGCTGAAGGCAACCCGCATCTTCACGGGTATTTCAATTTCGCTGAGAGACTCGTTGAGACAGTGGAACAATCATTATATTATTCGTGCAGGACCACATTTAATGGCCAAGGAATTTCGCTACCTGAGGACCCTCATAGTTAAGGCCGCTGTTTAACAGACTTTCAAGATATAACAAATTCATTACATTCTTTTTGGTTACTGTCACGGAGCAAATCTCATCCAGTATACTAATAAATTATTATTTGCACTGAATTGTGTTTTTAGTAAACAGTTGGTGCTCCCGATTTTGTGCTCCTCTTAATTATATTATTAGATTAACTAATTATATAACGCCTTATGGCGAGAGGTTACTCTTGTTGTCAAACGTTTGAGTCAATTTTGCCGAGTTCCTTAACGAGCCTTATCTCTACGCCTTAGTATTCTCTACCAACGAACCAGTGTCGGTTTAGGGTACGGTAGTTAAGAGGAAATAGCCGACAAAGTACTTAAAGTACTGTACGAAATCTAAATCCCTGGTCCTTTTTTCTTGTTTTAAATATTTTATTAATTTTTTTTATTGAGACAAAAATCTTAATAAAAAAATATTATATACTTAAAATTTTACTACTAACATTTAATTAAAAAAAAAATAATAATAGTATAGACCAAAACTCATCAGGTTGTGCTTTTGCACGTAATTTTTAATCCTTAGAGACCGCTTTAAAAAATTCGATTTGAAAATTCTTCGAATTAAAACCCTTTCGTTTTCGGCGAGAAGGATTATTTTCCTTCTTTAACGCTACTCATGTCAGCATTATCTCTTCATATACTTTCACATATAATTGAAAACTATTTTTCTATAAGTATAGAATGAATTGATACCCTACTGAATATTTTTAATAAATTATAATTCAAATATGTTGCTAAATGTAGGTCCAGCTTACATAAAAAAAAATTAATAATTGGTTTTTAATGAAATATAAAATAAATTATAAATATCAGCGACACGATTTCGGTAAATTATTTGAGACCCGGTAAATTTTCGGTGCATTAATTAATATTTTATTAAAACTAATATAACATATTTAAGGCTAAAGTAGTTAAATAAAACAAATTGAATTGGGCTTGCGCGTTTTTACACGATCATTATTAGTTAGCAACTTCCGAGCTCACCAACAAGCTGTATATCAAAAAAATACATCCTTATGTTCACTTAATAATTTTTGGGGAACCTTAATACGTGTTCTCGGCTGTTGCCGTTTTGATTACCCGCCTTAGCACGAGTAATCTGAATATCTTTTGAAAATTAATTGTAATTCCGAAATTAGCTACCAATGATAGGCTTTTCACGGCCCCCATTTATATTCTTATTATATTATAATTTGAACGCTGGTATCAGCTTGTTGTACCTACAATAATTTTACACTTGTAATTAAATACAAGTGAGCAGTATTAATGCTTAAAAGACTCAATACGAAAATATTTTTCTCAATTCTAATCAGCTATCTCGAAGTCAGATTTATCTTTCACTGCTTACCACAATTCATCGGATGGCAATGCAACGCCAAACCGTTCGATCCTTTAATAATCTGATCATGGTAAGATCACTTCGTTTCGGATCTAATATAAAGAACTTACTCGCTACCCAAAATTATTTAAAACTTTGTTATATAGATTATTAAATCATATATTGCTTTTTAAAAAGCAGGTGCAATCGCTTTCGCTAGGGCTATTAACCTTGCTCTTTGATATTAACTTGCTGACCCATTATACAAAAGGTACATTTTTAAATTTAATTTAGTTTTTGATATTGCCGGTTTATATTCTTCCGGTTAATTCATTTATTACTATTTAAAAATTGCTTATAGAGTAACTAATTCATTTTCTTCATTCCTTCACAGTACTTTTGCGCTACCGCTAAGTTCATTATATTTAGCCTTAGAGGATGGCTCCCCTGATAAGCTAACACCTTTAAGTAAAAGTGTTTGCTATTTTTTCCAACAAGTTTAAACTCGTTGTACTTTTGATAATTATATTATAAATTCTATACAGAGCGACCACCAGTATGTTTAAATTCATTTTTCTTTAAAAATATTACAACCTTTACAGCGTGGTTTCTTTTTTAGCACTGTGTGTTCTTTTTTAATTAAGAATTTCACACGCTACTCCTTTTTTAAAGTAACAATAAATTAGTTTAACTTAAAAAATATCTTCGCTGGGATTTTATCCCAAAATTCAAGCTTATAGTAATTTATTTAGAAATATTATTTATTACTTTTTTTTAAACTTTTAAGCACAATGTGTATTATAATTAAAAGTAAAAACTAAATAAATTTTATACTATTATGCGGCTGAATTTTCTTCCCTTTTTATGAGAATTTATAATTTAATTTAGGCTTTTCCACGTTCACTCACCGTTACTAGTAGAATCTCGGTTGGTTTCTTTTCCTTCTCCTAACACAATGATTTGGGCCGGAGAGTAAAAATTTTAGATATTTATTTTAATAGTATTATTAAAATAAATATTAATAAAGTTTCCTTTAGGTTTGTTTAAAAATTTGTAAAAATTATTTAATTAATAAATAAATTTTAAAACACTTTATTTATTCTTTAAAATAAAGAAAAAATAAAGTCTAAACGTTTCGTCAAAGCTAGACGACCTTTTAAAATGAACTTGCTCAAAATCCATAATTACTCTTAAATTAGATTTGGTAATTAAATTTCTATGTCATTCTACCGTTACTTTTAAAAAAAATGTAGCATCATTTTAAAAAAATGCTACATAAAAAAAAATAAAAAAAAAAGTGTTTATAAAAAATCCTACACATACTACACTTTTTAAAAACTAATAATCTATGCACTAATAGAAATAATATTTGTTAAAAAGTGTCAGATGGTATTCTCCGTATAGAAGGTAGTTTATGTTGTTATGTAGTTATTTTTATTTCATCCTACAACCTTTTTAAAACCTAATGTAATACTAATTTATATTAATTAAAATAAAAATAATAAAATATTTAATATTAATATATTAAAATATTAATAATACAAAAATAAAATACAAAATTAGCAAAATAATATAAAAATATTAAATTAAAACATTAAAAAAATTAAGTAATAATAAAGGAAAAATATTAAATTTTACAATTTTTACTCTAAAATAATTTTACTTTTAGCATACATAATGTTAAATTTTATAATAAATTTTGAAAAAAAAAAAATTAAATTTAAACATTAAAGAAAATTTAAAATTGATAAATTAAAATTTTTAATACAAATTTTAATTATTAATGGTTAAATAGTAGGGTAAATGTATTGTTAAAAATTTGACTGCCTCAAAATAACCTCGCCTCATATAGAAGCTTAAATAAGAAAGGTTAAATAAAGAAGAGCTTAAAATATTATAAATTTAAAATATGAAAAAATTACACAAAATTAACCTTTTTTAAATCAATTAATAATACAAATTAAAAAATAAAAAAAAATAAATGTTAAATTATGCACTTCAAACATAAACAAAAATATAAAGAAACAACCAAACAACATCAACAAAATGTCAATACAAAATACCAGCTTCATACCCATTATGGTGTGAATCTGTGAAATGGTATTGTACAATTCTAAAAAAAGCAACAGCAAGGAAAATTGTACCTACAATAACATGTAGACCATGTAGACCAGTTGAAGCATAAAATGTAGTTCCAAAGATAGAATCAGCAAAAGAAAATGGAGCTTCATAGTATTCATAACCTTGTAGAGCTGTGAAAATAAGAGCTAATATAATAGTAAAGAATAATCCAATAATTGTTCCTTTTCTATCACCTTGGATAAGTGCATGATGAGATCAAGTAACAAAAGCACCACTAGAAAGTAATAAAATAGTATTAAGAAGAGGGATTGCAAATGGGTCTAATGATTCAATACCTACTGGTGGTCAAGTAGCACCAATTTCAATAGTTGGAGCTAAAGCAGAGTGGAAGAATGCTCAGAATACAGAAGCAAAAACCATTACTTCGCTCGCAACAAAAAGTATAAACCCTAAACTTAGTCCAGATTGTACTTGACTAGTATGATGTCCTAAATATGTCGCTTCAAAAATAACATCTTTGAACCAAAGAATCATTACACTTAAAGTTAATAAAAAACCTAAAGTTAAAAAATACCCGCTATATTCAAAACCATGAAAATATCCAACTGCAGAAATAGCCATAGTAAATAGTGTAAAACTTATAGCAAGTGGTCAAGGACTAGCATCAACTAAATGAAATGGAAAAGACTGGAATTTATTTCTTTGTGCAGAAATAGAGTTATTAAAATTTGTCATTTTAATTAATTAATATTTATTTAAATGTATAATTATATTTATTAATAGAAAAATATTTAATTAAATTATTTACCTATTAATAAGTTATATAATTAGTATTTAAAAATATTTGTTAAAATTTATAATATATTATATATTATAATGTACCCTTTAATAAGTAAAAAGAAAGAGTCTGATGATTAATATAAAAATATTAATTTAACTTTTATATTACTTAAGTCATAAGTAAAATTTTAAGTTATTGTGAATTACTTATTATGCTATACTGTACTATGCTTATTAAAAAGCAATAGAAAAAAAATTTAAGCATAAAAATAATGGTTATTTATTAAACTTAGAGAAAAAGAAGAAATATCTTTAAATAAGGTATAAAGTAAAGTCTTATAAAACTTAAAATAAATAGTGTAAATTATAATAAAAAAAAAAGATCTTAAACTTTAATCAACCTTGTTAATTAACTCCAAAATAATTGAAATGTTAAAAAAAAAAATTAAAATATTGTTTATAATCTAAAAAAGTTAATTAATTTTAGATACTAAAATTAATTTTTGTTTGAGTTTTGTAATCCTACATCGAACAAACTATTTTCAATTATACCTACTAGAGGAACAAATAAAATAAAGAATGCAAAGTATAATGCAGTAGAAACTTGTCCGATTAGAACAAAAGGTTCAACTGGATGTTGTGATCCGATCCACATAAGTAAAGCAAACACTACAACTTGAACCCAGAAGAAAAATTTCATAATAGGTCGGAATTGGTTACCTCTGATTCTAGATGTATCAGCAATAGGCATAATTAAAAAAATTAATAGAGCCGCAAACATAGCAACAACTCCTAATAATTTATTTGGAATACTTCTTAAAATTGCATAGAAAGGTAAAAGATACCACTCAGGTACAATACTTGCAGGAGTAGACATTGGATTAGCAGGAATATAATTATCCGCGTGTCCCATTAAATTAGGATAATATGTTACCACAATAGATAAAACCAATAAGAACAAATATATAGTTACTAAATCTTTAAAGATAAAGTAAGGATGCATAGTTACCTTATCCACATTACTTGAAATACCTAAAGGATTACTTGAACCATGAGTATGCAATGTTAACATATGAACAATAGCTAAAGCTGCTAATACAAAAGGTAAAAGATAATGAAGAGAAAAGAATCTATTTAAAGTTGCATTTCCAACACTAAATCCTCCTCAAATGAATTCTACGAAATCCTTACCTATTCAAGGAATAGCACTAAGTAAATTAGTAATTACAGTAGCCTAACTTAAATCTCATATTTTGCAAAGTATTAATATTTGCTATTTTAATAAAATAGTGTTATCAAAATATGAGCCACGTCCTTTACATAGTATCACTTATTAAGATTAAATTAAAAAGTGTATCTATCATTTTTGTAAAGCCTTATGAAAGTAAATTAAACCACCTAATAATTAAAAATAGGGTTAATTTAAACTTTAAAGTTCCGACTGTACATTAAGCAAAATTAGGGATTGGAAAGGCTATTTATTTGTTTATTTATTAAAATAAAATATTAACCAATTAATCTATACCTAAATCTACCCACCGATGAACCAGTCTGTAGCGAACTTATATTATTTAAAATATAAATCCGACGGTCTAAATTTAAAACATTCAATCTTTGACCCGTTTTCATCAGTGTCGCCTTTTTATCCTCTTAATATAATATGCTGACGTTAAAATAATATAAAATGCTTCCTCTAAACTAAATAGACGTTTACGTTTTTATAAATATAAAACTACTACCAGTAAATTATTTTTATTTAAGAGTTGATAAATATAATAAAATGATATTAATTTAACTTCTCTAATTAGTTATGCTCCAAAACTAAAATAGATAATAAAAAGACTATGCTCATTTAATAAAAAAATATAATTCTTAAATAATTTTATATTTCATTGAAGGTACAATATGAGGAGAAACAATTTCTCTCAATAAAGGCATAGATTCCTTTCAAATATAAACAACATATTGGTTAGGACTACCAGCAGATTGAACAGAAGATTTTAAAGAAAAATTATCATGTAAAGCTGTTACCAGTAAAATACAGTCTGAATAAGAAAAAGAGTTAGTACATAATTTTAAACCTGTAGAAACTTTAGTTCCATCATCCATTATTCAAACAGCTAAAGCTAAAGGAGTTAAATAATTTGCAATATTGTGCGGTACTATTTTAACATTATTTACATAAAATAATTCATGTATTCAATTAAAACTAGTATAAGTTCAGGTATGAAATCTTAGAACTTTTCTTACAATACCTTTTTTTCCTAATCTTGTTGAAATAGTTGGAGTATTAACATTACAATAACCTCTATAACTGAAAAAAGTATGCAGCCAAAGTAGATAAGTAATATGAATACTTTCTTGATAGAAACTTATTCGTGTCCCTCCTGCTTCACTTCTTTTTTCAGCATGTGCATCTCCTAATAGTGCACCAAAAATGATAGAGTATATTTCTAACTGATGTGGACCTATTCTACGAATTCCTCTTAATTTAGATAAATTAAGATTAGAAGAATCCATTAAATAGGGCATAATATTTAAAAATAAAGAAAAATCTGCATAATTGTAAACCTTGAATAGGTAGAATGTAATTAATTTATTAGCAGAACATTTGAGGCACAACAGATTACCTCAAAGACTCATTTGCCCGTACACTAAGCAATAACCCAAGAAAGCTGTACCGATCATTAAAATTAAAATGATAACTCCAATTGTTCAAGGTGCAACACGAGGTGATTTATAAGAATTATAGTATAATCCTCTAGCTATGTGAGCGTATACAAAAATAAAGAAAAATGAAGCCACATTTGCATGAGTATATCGTAAAGCTCAACCATAATTTACATCTCTCATAATATGTTCTACAGAATTAAAAGCTAAATCTATATGAGGTGTATAATGCATAACTAAAAAAATACCTGTTACTATTTGAAGTCCTAAACATAGAGCTAACAACGAACCAAAATTTCAAACATAAGAAATATTAGTTGGTTGGGGTGAATCTACAAGGTAAGAATTAACAAGTCTCAACACAGGATTCTGTTTTAAAATCCTCATTATTGTTAGTATTTATATAAAAATATTTAAGAGAATTGTCTACTTAAATATAACTTTTTCCAATACTAATTAAGGAAAATGGGACGGTAAATTTTTAAAGATTTATTATATTTACCCTTTTTCTCAAATCCTTTTTATTAATATTAGCTGCCCGGGGGCTAAATTAAATAAAAATTAATTAATAATTAAAATTTAATTAACACTGTTTCTATTTATAATGTAATTAAATAAACAGTATTAATTTTTTTTTGCCAATTTAATTATTAAATTTAGTTATATTTTGTATGAATTAATTGTCTTTTTATAGGTTTAAGCAAAAAGGAAGCCAAATTTACTAAACAGTCTTTTTTGCTTTAAACACTATTTTAAAGGAAATAAGAACAAACACAATTATAGCTGTAACTAAATGCTATCAATATATAATTATAATTTACATATTATTATCCTTATAATTATTATAAAATATAATTTTTATTTTTTTTGTAAAAATTACCTTTTAAAATACAAAAATGACATATTTTATTTAATGTATTTTAATTCAACCAATGTTTCAAAATAAATTAAATAAAAACAAATCAATGTAATTAATGGAACCTATTAATTAAAGTATACTAACATAAATTTTTACAGCCCGCACAAGCCTTAACCTGTTAAAAACGTAAACAATTAGTATATAATTAGGTTTAGTCCTATTTGATACTTTGATTTAATTAATATATGTTTCTTATTTTCCAGACAAAAATCTGATAAATAAAAATAAAAACAACTACACTCAAATTTATTTTAAGACTAAAGGTCATAAAAAACTTTGAACTTAATTAAAAATTAAAAACCAAATACTCATTTAATAAATATAAATTTAAATTTATAATTAAACTTGCATACGCTTTAATTTTTAATTTTTGTTCCAGCATTATGCACTTATTAAGCCAAATCACTCAAAGTGTAATAAAAATTGAAAATGAATAAAAAAAATGTTTATCTTTTTGTTGAACAATTAATAAGTTGAATTTTAAAAACTGATATCTTTATCTTTAAAGAACTATTGTAAACGAAAGACTTTAAGACTCAGAAATATAAATCGTTGGTTATAATATTTTTAAATTAATAAAAAAATATAATCTATCGCTAAATTTTCTCTTTTAAAGATACTAGCGTGTATTTATTCTAAATTTAATTAGTTAATTAATAATTAATTAAGCAAAAAAAATGGTAATTAAAAAAGTAATTTATAAAGAAAAATGTGCTTAAAATTTAATAAAAATATTTATTAAAAGGCAGGAAAAATAAAAATTTTGCGGTTGAACTAATAGTTTCGCAAACAATAAAAATTCCACATTTTAATCATAAAAATTTATTATTATCATACAAATAAGTTTTATTTAGTTTTATTTATATTTAAAAATTTGCAGCATTATATTTTGTATAATAAACCAAAAATTTATAAGTTAAAACTTTTTAAACCGCTGTATAATATTTAAACACTATTTTTTAAATTAGAAAAGTTTCTTTTCTAATATTGATATTTAAACAAAAAAATCTTATTTCATTTTAAATTAAATAATATAAAATGAAATAAAAATAAAATTTACCTTGTAATAGGTTAGTTAAAATTTTTAAAATATTAAAAATATTGATAAACAATTTAAAGTTGTAACTCTACCTACCCTAAATACTACTTATAAAAATAGATAATATTTACTTTGAGTAGTAATAGTTCCATTTAAATGCGCTTGCTTGCTTGCTTGCTTAATTGCTTGCTTGCTTAATTGCTTTAATAGGAATTTAAATTTAAATTTAAATTTAAATTTAAAAAGAGTATTACATAAATGAAAGGGGAGCATTAATAAATGCAAAGGAAATAAAAATCTGGCAAATACAATTATTTTTTATAAATACAATACAAAATAAAGCGTAATTAAAATAAAAAATAATAAAAGCCAATTATTTTCAATAAATGAGTTTAATAGTACTTAGTTTTAGTATTAATATTAAAATAAATAAATATGAAAAATAGTTCTAAGAGGAAGCTAAATTGTTTAAATTTATTGCAACATATTATACAATAATAGGGTTATTAAAAAATAGTTTAAATTTTATTCCTTAATATAATTGTAGCTTATTTATATTTATTTTAAATAATAAAATTACTATATTATATTAAAAACCTTGTAATACCTAGGAGAAATCAAATGATAAATATTTAGCTTATTTAAATAACAGTATAACAATAATACCATTTAGTTAAAATAGTGCAACTGAATTTTTAATAAATTAAAATCAATTTTATTAAATGATTATATCATATAAAATAAAACTGTTTATTTATCATTTTCAGAACTAGGTAAAAGAGTAAAATTAATTACTTTTTGTCCTAATTCATAAACAAATCCTATTGTAAGAACAATGAAGAATATAACAAAAATAGTAAAACCATAGCTTCCAATGTAATACATTGAAACTGTAAATGGTACTAGATAAAAAATTTCTAAATCAAAAATTAAGAATAAAATAGCAACCAGGTAGAACTGAATGTTAAAAGGAATTCTAGTTTGACCATATATACTACTAAAACCACACTCAAAACTACTTACCTTTTCAGGGTCAGGATTGTGTACAGCTAATAATAAATTAAGGCCTAATAATAAAAGAACTAAAACAGGAATAAAAATAAAAAAAATAAATAAAGTGTTCATTTAGGTTTTTTTTAAGTCGCCTTCCTTTAATATAACCCTGTTAATTTAACAAGGTTAAAAAAAAGAATTAGCAACAATTAGTTAGTAGCCTATATGTTTTCGCTATTTAAAATAATTTGTGGAATTTAAGGTATTTTTAATTAAATTCGTGCTTTTTATTCTTCAAGTACATAATTTTTAAATTTTAAAATTAATTAATATTACCTTTTTAAATAGTAATAAGGTAATTTATAAATTAAAATACTTTAAAAAAATAATAACTTAAAAAAAGTTGCGAGAGCAAATAATAAATTTAATTTTTATTAAAAACCTAAAAACCTAAAAACCAACACGCTTTTTGTTAAGAGTGCTAGTTTTTAAAAAATATAATATTAAAATATTATAAAGTAAATGAGTATGAAGCTAAAATACTTGTTAAATTAAGTAAAAGATTAGGTTTTAATGTATAAAATAAAATAGTTAGTGTTAAAATAGATATTAAATAACTATGAATATTATTAGTTACAAATGCAGAAGATACTTTAGTATTTTGAATTAAATTGTTTACAGCACTCGTTTGTACTCGAGTATAAGATTGTGTAAAAAAGTTAGGATCAAATTTACTAATTCCATATTGAGTTGCAGTGAAAAAACCATTACCAATATTAGAATTAGAATCTAGATTAGGTTCAAAATAAAAAATATTATTTTTATCTGTAATTAATTTAGGTTCAATTGCAGGAACATTATTTCCGTTTTTATTAGTTGTATTTACAATACCAGAAGATAAACGTGAAATTAAATTACTATTAGAGAACGTTGAAACTTGAATTAATTTTAAATAATAATATGCACTAATTACACTAGTATTTATAGCAATAATAGCTAAAAAAATAAATCCAACAGTCATAGCAGCAGAAAGAACTTGCTGTTTAGCAAAAAAACCTAACATCGGAGGAATCCCAGCCATAGAGAATAAACTAATAACAAATGATAAAGTTAAAATAGGATTATTAGTAAATAAACCTGTTAATTGAGTAATAAAATTAACATCATTACCAGCAGGTCAAGAATCAAATTGTTTATTTGAAACTGAAGTAGTGCTTTCATGTGATAAATATGTAATAGTTGGCAAGTTTATTAAAGTTCTAGAATTAAAGCTAAGAGAACTTAAATAACCAAAAGTAATTAAAATTAAAAAAATATTTAAATTTGTAATAGAATATTGTCCTAGATAAAAAATAAATGATTCTAAACTAACTTTATTATTGATAGCTAATGCTAATAATAAAAATCCTACGTGATTGATTGCACTAAAAGCAAGTAATCGTTTAATATTTATTTGGTATAATCCTCCTATTGCACCTATTATTAGGGAAATAACACTAATTAAAACTAATAAATTTTTAATAGTCATAGAACCTAATGATGCAAAATTAAATGTATAATATAAAGAATCATGCATATTTGACGAATAATCACTTCAAATATGACTAATAAAATCTTTATTTTCTGATTCAGGAACACTAACAAAATTATAAAAACTTTCACTTACAATAGGTGAATTAATTGTATTAAGTAATTCTATTTGTAAAAAATTTGGATAAAGATAAGTAGCATCACCATAAATATTTTTAATTTTACCTATAAGTTGATCGTAATAAAAATTATTATATCAATCTGTTACTAAAGAAACATTGAATGTACTATTTTGTTTACCTGTTAAATCTCCTATATGATTTTGAACAACATCATCAAACATTCAATCAATAATAGTATTATTTGCTGAAGAATATGACATTGCATTTCCTGTTTCTAGAACCATTTGTAATATTTGGAATAATAACACAAATAATGCTATTTTTGGTAAAATAACTAATCAAGTAGTTACTGAAGTAGGAACTAAAGAATAAACATCAACTGACCATTGATGGAATGGTGCAGCACCTACTTTAATTAATATACCAATTATCATTAAAATAATAGCAAAAATACCTATTGAATAGTAAGGATTCATTTCAGCAAAATTTAAAATATTAATTTTATGTTCATAAGGAGAATTAGGTTCCGTTAATCCGGCTGTGAAACCATCTAAACTGAATCAATCTGTTATACTATAATAAACAAAAATACTTTCAATATTAGTTAATCCTGTAGCATAATAAAATAAAGCTATACCTAATAAAATTAATGTAGATGCTAAACTTCCAATTAGAAAGTATTTTAAACCTGCACTAGCACTCTTAGCAGAATTGTTTTTTAATGTTGAAAGAATATAAAGAGAAAAACTTTGAATTTCTACAGTAATGTATAGTGTTAACAAATCTCCAGCTGTTAATAAACAGCTAGCACCTATAAGGTTAAATAAAATTATAAAAGCATAATTTTTTAAATAATCTAGACTAGGTAAAACTTGATTTTGTTGAGTTTGAGAAAAGGCAGTAAAATTGAATGAAGGAATAAAATTTACAATAGAAGCGACAATAAATCCACCTGTTAATAATAATAATATTTGGAATGTTTGATTTATTGTATTTATATTTATAAATCCTGAATAAATTGATAGACCATCATATAATCTATCACCATATAAAATGTTCACTATTAAAAGCGAACTGAAAATAATTGCTATACTACTTAGCCGTGTAAACCACTGAGCTGAAACAGCAAGTTTATTAAAAGGTAGTCCAGCTACCAAAATTGTTAAAATAAGGATTAATGTAATCATTGCAAAAGCATTAAATAAGATTTAAAAATAGATTTATATTCAGCAAATTTTTTTATACTAGTTAGATGAGTGTTTAAGGTTCAAAATATTAATTATTTTACATAAATTGTAATAATACAGTGCTTTTGCAATTAATAATTGAGCTTTTGTTTGTAAATGGTGTAATGAATTTATTCATAATCAAAATAGTTTTTAATTGTTTTTAACAGTTTTTATTTTAATTAGTTTTAAAATTAAAAACCTAATTAAAATAAATTATTATTTTAATAGATTAAAGATTATATTAACATAAAAATTAATTCAATATAAATGCTTCTTTTATAAAAAAATAAAAAAAAATGTGTAATAAATAAAAAAAGGATGATTATCATTATTAAAAAATACATGAAAATAGTAGTAGCTCAACTTAACCAGCATAATAAATAAATATACTTTGGTTGAAACTGAGTGTTTATTTGAAACCAGACCTACTGGTAAAAAAAAATAAAAATGAGAAACTCATTGTTAAACATTAAAAAAAAGTGTTGTGACCTTAGTCCAGCTGATTTACAAATTCAATTTTCTCTTAAAGAGAAAATTAAATTATTCTATATTAAGTAATTGGTTTGTTGAAGCTAGTGCATCATAATTACTAAATTCTGGTGTAATAAAATAAATATATCTTGTAAACTCGCTAGAATCTACATTTACAAGTAATTGACTAACAGGATAATGTAATGATTCTAATATTGTATTAGGGTAAAGTCCAAATGCTAATGTAGCTACAAGTAGAGGGATAATTAAGAAAAATTCTCGTCGGTTTAAATCACCTAATTCTAATTTCGAACCGTTATTAATTGATGATACAACAGGTTGATTGAAAAAAGGACTATAACCTAAGAATGCAACTCTATTGTAAAGTCAAATTGAGTAAACAGCACTAAAAAATATACCACTAGCACCTAAGAAACCAACAATAGGAGAATTTTGGAAAGTACCACTTAAGGCTAAGAATTCACCAACGAAGTTTAAACTTAAAGGTACACCGGCATTAAATATACTGAACACAAAGAATAAAATAGCAAATATAGGCATTGTTAAAGCTAAACCTCTGTAGTAATTAATTACTCTAGTATGATAACGAGAATATGTATAAGCACCAACAAAAATAAAAAGAGCAGGGCTAACAAACCCATGTGCTAAACTTAACAAGATTGAACCTTCAATACCATTTAAAGTATTTGAAAATAGCCCTAATATCATTACAGCAACGTGACTAACAGAAGAATAAGCAACAATAGCTTTTAAATCAATTTGTCTAATTACAACTAAAGAAGAATAAATTAAAGTTATTAAAGCAATAGAATGAATTAAATATTGATTATGCAAACAGAATTCGGGTAATAAATTTAATAAAACACGTATAAAACCGTAAGATGCTAATTTAAGAATAACTGCAGCTAAAATAATAGAACCACTAACCGGAGCTTCTGCATGAGCTCTGAATAATCATAAATGTGCAGGATATAATGGTGATTTAACTGCAAAAGCTAAAAAAAAAGCAAAGAAAGCCCAACCTTGTGCATCAATTGATAAATCAAATAATGATAGGTAATTGAAATCTGAAGTACCAAGGTTAAATATAATTCATAAAATAGCCAATAGCATAAATAAACTACCAGCTAATGTGTATAAGAAAAGTAAAAATGCAGCTCTAATTCGTGCTTCTGAACTACCTCAAAGACCAACCAATATAAATAAAGGAATTAATACACTTTCAAAATAAACATAGAACATAAACAAATCTGCAACACAAAAGAAAGCTATTTGTAACGTTTCTAGTAGTAAAATAGTAAACACTCAATATTTTACTTTATATGTGATATCACTTCAATTAGAAAGTAAAGCAACAGGTGTAATAAAGGCAGTTAGTAATACATAATACATAGATATTCCATCAATACCTATAAACCCAAATGGTACTAATGTTTCAGAAAATTGATAACCACCAGTATTATTGTTCATTTGACTAAATAAAATAAGAGTTAGCACTAAAGTAACTAACGAAGTAGCTAAACCTATTTGCTTAATTTGAGAATTTCTTCTTGCAATAATAGTGTTACTAGCTGTTTGATCCTCGTTATTAATACCAAAAAAAAATAGAGAACCTATAATAGGGAGTAAAATAATTAGTCCAAGCATGATATTTATAGTAAAAAAATAAATCAATAGTGATTTAAACTATTGGACCAATTATTTGAAAAATTGGGACATTTTTTTTGTTAAATGAAAATAAAAGCAATTTAATATTACTGCTAAATTCAGAAAACAAAAATCTACCAATATTATACCTTTATAAAATTAATTAAATTACAAAATTAAAATTAATAAGGATCATCAAAGGAAGATTTATAAAAATAAATTATTTAGCTAGCTAATACCAAGCGGGCATAGTGTAAATAATTTGAAATACCTCTAATTTTTTTTAAAGTTTTGTTGTAAATATTTAATACACTGATTTATATTGGTTATAATATATTTTTTTATTATACCTTTTAAATAGAGGTATTTAATAATTAACTTTAAAAAGAAAAAAAAAGACAATAGTCATTGATAAACATTAATTAAAAATAAATAAATAGTTTTAATAAAGTAAAAAAAGCTAAATATTAGGTTTATTAGAGATAAAATAGCAATAAAAAGTGTTAGTCATAGTCATATTAGAAAATATAGTTAGAATATAAATTTTTAAAGCAAACACGATAAAAAAAAATAAAATATTCTCATTATTATAATTGATGTCATTTATTTATAAAAATATTATATAGAAAATTAGCATTTAACACAAACTCTTAATTCTGCGTTAATAAAAAAAAGTAAGTCATCTAATTTAAAATTATAATTAGCCTACTTAAATTATAATTAATTTTAAAATTTTAGCCACTAATTTAACTATATTTTAAATTGATTTTGTTTTATTAGATACTTGCAATTATTTTTATTATTATTTTTTGAATGCTTGTTTTGATTAGCTAATATTTTTTATTAGAACACTTATTTTGTTTTTTTCTTTATTTTCCATTTTCCCTTTTTCCCATTCCCTTTTTCCCATTTGTGAAAAAAAAAATGAGAAAGAAACAGGAGGTAAGAAAAATAAAAATCAGAGAAAGTAGGTAAAAGTATAACTGAATATTAGTTAATAAAATTTACCACCATCTCAATATTTAGACTAATTAGCAGCAGTAGCAACGGGTAAATCCATAAAGGCATGGAATGGTGTTGGGGAACTAACACTTCATTCTAAACTATTAGCAGTTAATGAAGATTCATTAAATACTTTAGTTGAAGTGAAGAAAGCTGGAACTTGTCAAGGGTTAGCTTTTACTACTTTACCATTAGCATAAATATCATACACAATGTATGCAAATAAAACTGTAGCCAGTAAAGAAACTAATGAACCAAAACTAGAAACTGCGTTCCATCCTGCAAATGCATCAGGGTAATCGCTGATTCTACGTGGCATTCCGCTGAGTCCTAAGAAATGTTGAGGGAAGAATGTAATATTAACTCCTATGAACATTACTCAGAAATGTATTTTAGCTAATGTTTCATTATAACTAAGACCAATAATTTTTGGTGTTCAGAAATAAAATCCAGCAAATAATCCAAATACAGCACCCATTGAAAGCACATAATGGAAGTGAGCAACTACATAATAGGTATCGTGGAATGCAATATCCATTGAAGCATTAGCAAGAATAACTCCTGTTAACCCTCCGATTGTGAATAACGCAATAAATCCTAAAACATAAAGCATTGGAGCAGTAAATCTTAAAGATCCTCCGTAAGCCGTAGCTAATCAAGAGAAGATTTTAATACCTGTTGGAACGGCAATAACCATAGTAGCCGCCGTAAAGTAAGCTCTCGTATCAACGTCTAATCCTACAGCATACATATGGTGACTTCAAACAATGAATCCTAAAATACCAATAGAAAACATAGCATAAACCATACCTAAATAACCAAATACAGGTTTACCTGAGAAAGTAGAAATAATATGAGAAACAATACCAAATGCAGGAATAATTAAAATATAACAAATGTTTTGATTAAGTTTAGTTGTTTTTAATACTTTTTTTAAAATCAAAAAAGAAAAACCTTAACTAAATTTTAATACTCTAAGCCTTACAGCCTAGTTAGGACTTTATCTTGAATAATTTTATTCGACTTCACCTGAGCGATTCATACTTTTTTTAATTTTAATAATTTTAGCTAAACCTATTTCATTTAAATGTTCTTTTTCTTGAATTAATAAGTAAGCTTTGCGTCATTTTAAATAATTAATGTGTTTAGTTGATTGAAGATGATAAGTATCAAAATAATTGATTACTTTTTTAGCGCAACCAAAACTAGTACTACCATAATAATAAGTATTTTGGCTACTTCGATATCCTATGTTACCACATAAATGATTCTTGATTAGCAAAAGGATTTCTTGATGTTTTTGATCTATTTGAAAATTTAATCGAACTTCTGTTCGTTTATTTGCTCTTTCAATAATTTTAATTTGAAAACTAGCATCTGCATCAGAAAATCCTGCTAACCAATGGTTATTAAAATAGGTATTAAGATTACGATTCAATTCAAAAAAATAAACCGGTAAAATATTAGATATTATTTGATCTAATTTAACTTGAGTTTTAATTTTACCATTAATTAAATTTAAAACTGTGATAATACCTTTCTTACTACTTATGATAAATAAAACAGCATTTTTATCTTTAACTTGCTTAACTGTACCATAACCCAATACTGATTTAATAAAATATGCTAAACTAATGTCTAAACTATTAAAAACAATGATAAGTTGTTGTTGATTACTAAAATGACCATCACCTTCAATTAACCCTGCTAAATAATGACCAAAATCTTCATTTATAGGTTTATGGTGTTTAGGTACATGTTGACTTATCATTTTTATATTTTCTGCTAAAAAAGTTGAATAATATATTATCCCGTTGCGTAAAGTCTCTGAGGTTCCTATTTTTAATATTAAAAATAAAATATTAAAAAAATAGTTACCTGCTAATTGACTTCATTGTTTCAAAATTTTTACTATATAATAAAATTTTATGGAGTATTTGAAACATATTGAAACTATATTATTTATATTAATAATCGTAGTTAAAAAGAAGTGTTCCAAGCATATGGCAACGTTACGAGGCTTATAATTAATTTTAACCTCAGGATGACCGAAGAACCAGAATAGATGTTGATAAAGTACGGGATCACCACCTCCTGCAGGGTCAAAGAAACTAGTATTAAAGTTTCTATCACATAGAAGCATAGTAATTGCACCAGCTAGTACAGGTAAGGACAATAATAATAAGATAGCAGTAACAAATATAGCTCAAGAGAATAAGCTTATTTTATGTAAACTTAGACCACCAGCTCTCATATTAAGAACTGTAGAAATAAAGTTCATTGCACCTAATAGAGATGAAACCCCACTTAGATGTAAAGAAAAAATAGCTAAATCAACTGAACCACCTGAATGTGATTGGATACCAGCTAATGGAGGATAAACTGTTCATCCAGTTCCGGCTCCATTTTCAACTAATGCTGAAAGTAGTAATAACATTAATGAAGGTGGTAATAATCAGAATGAAATATTATTTAATCGTGGGAATGCCATATCAGGTGCACCTACCATAACTGGTACTAAATAATTACCAAAACCACCTACAAGACTAGGCATAACCATAAAGAAAATCATTAAAAAGGCATGTGCCGTAATAATAACATTAAATAGTTGGTGATCTCCATTTAAAAATTGAATACCAGGAGCTGATAATTCTAATCTAATTAATACTGAAAAAGCTGTACCAAGAAGACCAGAAAAAACAGCAAAAATTAAGTATAATGTACCAATATCTTTTGCGTTAGTTGAGAAACATCAACGTGAAAAATTAGCCATTTTACGTAAAGAAGGCCTCAATTATTTTATTTTTTCCGATTTTTTTCTTACCTTATTTTATTATTAATTATTTTAAAAATAATTAATAATATTTAATTAAATCTTTTAGATTAAAGGTAATTTATATTATTATAATATATTTATTTTTGAATTAAGTTTTGGTAAAAAAAAATAAAAATTTGCTTAACCAACCAAATTATATAATTATATTATATATTTTTTAAATGAAAAGTATAATTTAAGGAATTAATATTTTTGTTAAAAAAATTAAACAAAAACAAAGCATAAAACTTAATTTAATTATGTTTTTTCACTTAACTTCGTTAAGGCGTAAAGAAAAAAAAGTTAAAAATTAAGTTTAAATTAATTTATTTTTAATGGTAATAAGTTAAACTTATTTTAAGACTAATTTGCGTCAACCCATGCAAAGAAATCTGATACGTCTACAGCTTCTATAGCAATAGGCATAAATGCATGTCATACACCACATAATTCAGAACATTGACCATAGAAAACCCCTGTTCTTTCAATTAAAGCAGATGTTTGATTTAATCTACCTGGTGTAGCATCAATTTTAATACCTAAGGAAGGAACTGCAAAATCATGAAGAACATCGGTAGATGTAACAATAAATCTAATATGTGTATTAACAGGAACCATTAATCGATTATCAACATCTAATAATCTAAGTTGTCCTTCTTCTAAGTCTGATTCAGGAACCATATAACTTTCAAGTTCAATAGATTCACCAGATTCTGAAAGAAGATCTGAGTATTCAAATGTTCAGTACCATTGGTGCCCTGTTACTTTAACAGTAAGTGCAGGGTCAATTACTTCATCTAAAGTATAAAGTAATTTAAATGAGGGGAACGCAATTGCAATTAAAACAAGAGCAGGTGAGATAGTCCATATTAATTCGATTAATGTACCGTGGTTTAGGTATTTATAAACGATTCCAGATTTAGCTGAGCTAAAATATCTTATCATTGAAAACATAATTCAAAATACACTAACTAAAATTAAAATTAAATAAAACATAATACTGTCATGTAAGCTAACAATCCCTTCAAAACCTGGACTAGCAACATCTTGAAAACCTATTTGCCATGGGGCAGGAGCATCTAATAAAATAGATGGAGTTGAGTTTAAACCTGTTGTAAGGTTAAATAAAAAATTAAATAAAGATGTAATCATTTTTAATATTTAAAAAGAGTAATTGTGTTAACAGTACTACGTCTTAAAAAACGTGTAAATACCTTTAGATAAAGGTATTTGAGTTTTTATAAATATTGACTAACGGACTAAGTAGTTTGAACACATGCCTTGAATTGAAAAACCTATAATTTATAAATAAATTTTAGAAATTTATTTTTATAGTTAAAATTTATAAGTCTTTTTAGTTATAATACAATTAAAAAGGTTATACTAAAAGAGTAAATTTTAATTTTTTTAAAGTGGTGTAATTTTAATTATTAGTATATGATGAATTAAAGAGTAATTGTTACCTTATAATAATAAGGATTGGTATAAGCCTTTTAATAAAAAATCTATTAAAAATAATATTCATGAAAAGTATTTTTAATAGAAAAGGAATATGGCTTATATTAATTTTATGTTTAGGTTGAGTGGTGAAGATTTAAATTATTAATATAAAAACCTTTATAATTTTAAATTTATTAAAAATATTTAATAAATTTAATAAAGGTTTAAATAAATTTACCATCTCAAAAAAGATTTCTTTATATTATGCTTTTGATTTTTAAAGTCAAAAAGTTAAATTAAAAATTAAAATCTAATAAGGGGCTTTATTATTTATAATCAAAGTTAAACATTACCTCATTATTAATTATTATTATTAATATTATTAATTATAATTAATAGCTATCAATCCTAAATAATATTAAAACCTAATTCAGTTTTAAATATAGTAAATATAGTAAATTAAATTATAAAAAGTAATTTTAATTAGAATAAATTTAATAATTATTAGCTAATAAAATCAAAAGCTATTAGAAGGCATGGAACAAGAAGTATGAATGCCATAACAACTGGTAATAAAGCAGTTCAACAAAATACAATTATTTGGTCAAAACGTACTCGTGGGAAAGTTGCACGGAATCAAATGAAAACAAAACAAATGGCACAAGTTTTAAGTCCTAATATACAAGCTTGAAGATTTAAAAATGTATCGTTAATAAATAATTCAGGGAAATTGTACCCACCTAAAAAAAGTATAGATGTAACAGCACTAAATAAAACAATTGAACTATATTCTGCTAAGAAATAAAAAACAAAAATAATAGATGAATGTTCCGTAAAAAACCCTGCTACTAACTCTGATTCAGCTTCTTGAAGATCAAAAGGTGTTCTTGATGTTTCTGCTAGTATTGCAATGAAAAATAGTATAAAAACAGGCGCAAGTGGCACAATAAATCATATTGCTTGTTGTGCTTCTATTATTTTTGTATAATTAAAAGATCCTGCTAATAAAATTACTACTATAATTGAAGAACTTAGGACTAATTCATAAGAAATCATCGCAGCTGAAGCTCTTATTGCTCCTAAGAATGCATACTTAGAATTAGCACTTCATCCTGCAAATAAAATACCGTATACTCCTAAAGATGAAAGAGTTAAAGTATATAAAACTCCCATTGAAAAATCGGATATAACTAATCCTTGACCAAGAGGTATAACCCCTCATCCTAATAGGCTAACAACTATAGCAATAATAGGTGCTAAATAAAATAATACTTTATTTGATGAACTAGGTATAACAGTTTCCTTAATAATAAGTTTTAAAGCATCACTGAAAGGTTGAAGAATTCCGTAGTAACCTACGGAATTAGGTCCTACTCGTCTTTGAGTTGCAGCCAGTACTTTTCGTTCAAGAATAGTCATTCAAGCTACGGCTAATAGAATAGGCAGTATAACGGCAAGAGATTCAAGTAAAAAGTATAAAATTTGTAACATTATTTAAAATTATATTGTCTATTTAAAGACAGACGCGTTAAAAGGGCGTCTTTGGGTCGTTGATTTATTTTAAATATAACTCAGTTAAAGTTCTTTTTCTTTATAAAAAAATTAATAGAACTTTTAAAAACAGAAATATTTAAAACACGTGTTATCAACTGGAATTAAGGATAGGAAAATAGTATATTTTTATACTATTTTTTAAAGATATAATAAGATATACCTTTTAACCTTTTATGTTAATAATAAAAGGATTAGGAAAATTGTATAGTTTAAGGGTTTAAAATTTGACTTCATCAATTATTATACCTTGCTAAATAATTTAAGCTAAGGTTAAAAAAGAATAGCTTTAAAATTTTAATTTAATTAAAATTTATTAGCAAAAATATAAATATTAAGAGCTATTACAACAATTAAAAAGAAAACAATAATTAAAGTATTAATAAAGAAATAATACTGTTGGAATGTTCTTCTTAATTTAATATCTCGAGCTAGTCTAGGATATTTTAATTTTTGTTTAAAATGAAATAATTAAAATTATAAAAATAAAACTATTTTTACCTACTTTTAAAATTTATAACAAAGTCAAAAAATGAAAAAAAGTGATAGGGATAATTTAAATTTAAAAAATTTGACTGCTTCAATTTACATACCAAGATAATTTATATTTTGATATTTAAAAAAGAAGAGCTTAAAAAATAAAGTTTAAACACATGATTTTGTATTATATTATGTTTTACAAACAAATTAAAAAATTAAGATTTATTGCTATTTCTTGCCAAAACAATAGGGCAAACCATTGCAAGTAATAATAGAAAACTACTTAGAATTAATAAAATAGAATAAGGACCATAAATAGATTGTCCTAATGTAGTAATTTGTAAATTTTTGTGTAACAGAGTTGAAGGATTTCCAAAAACACTATCATTAATTAATGATATGTTTTCATTGTTACTATTATAACGTTCAATAATGTGATAAACAGTACCAAAATCATTTTCAACACCACCTAGGTTTTGAGGATAATAAAGAGGGCTAAATACGGGTGATTGTGGGAATTCTACCAAGAATTCTGGGAAATAAGGTATTCCTAATCAACTAATATTTAATGCATAATTATGAAGAGAGGCTGAAGGTAACATAAAATTACGATAAGAATGCACATTTAGTCCTATGTCCACTAGATCTACTGATGTAGATGTGAATCAAGGAGAAAAAGCAGCACCTGCATAATTAACATTAGTTGCAGTATTAGCAAATAAAATGTTTACTCAAGGCTGGAATTCATAACTTGCTCCTCAATTTGCAGTTGTAGGGTCAAAATATGTAAAGTAAGCAGGATTAATATTATGTCACAAGAATAAGTTAATATTTTTATTTGAAGCTCATTGTGTGAATAAAGTATAAGGATCATCAGAATATCAACCTAAAGGAAATAAATAAGATGATAATTCAGTATTATTTTGAACAACTGATTGGAATGAACTTAAATTTTGAGCTAATTCAGAGTACACTGAAGGGTGGAAATAATAGAAACCAGTAGGATTAATTGCATCACCATTACCCACTAATGCAGCAGATAAAGAATTATTTAATTCTACAAAATATGGTTGATTGAAAAGATAATTTAAATTATAATTTTCAATTTGAGCAGTTTGCATAGAGTCTAGATTAAATAAATTTACATTATTTTTTAAACCTAAATTAGTAGGCAACTGATAAGTTAATGAATCAGAAATGAATAAAGAAAAAGAATCATTTCCCATATTTTCAGGTGCTCATGCTAAGGGGTGTAGAATAGAGTTAGTAGCACCAAATAAATTAATAAATACAAAATCAAAGCCGTCAAGAACCCGGTTAATTAAATTAATAAAGAAACTGTCACCTAAATTGGCAGAATTTCCTAAACCCACAGAGGCAGAAGAATAATTAAAAATTAATTGATTAATAATAGAATATATTTCTTTAAAAATAGCACCAGATGTAAAATCTACAAAAAATGAAGGAATTGTAATTATAAATAAGATTAAAAATAAAATAGCTATTAAATAAGCCAGGGGTAATAATTTACTATAGTTAGGACCTACTTCAACAGAAGAAACTACTTCAACGCTTAGCATCATAACAATAAAAAGGAAAAGAACAGTAATAGCACCAACATAAACAAGTAAATAACTAAGTCCAATAAATTGTAAACCCATTAAAATAAGGTAAATACCTACATTCAAAAATAAAATAATTAAAAAAACAATAGCAAGTACAGGATTAGTTGAAGTAATAACAGCCAATGCTGAAATAAGTGCAAAAAAAGTTAATAATTCTAAAAATAAATTTAAATAATTCATGTTAAAGTTAAAATATTAAGGTTTTTAATAAAAACCTTTATGCTTTACTATTTGTAATAGTATTTAATTTTATTTAAGTATAAAACAATAATTATAGTTATAATAGTACAATTAAGGTTGAATAAAAAATAATAAATTTACAAATAAAACCGCTGAACTGCTAAGAGTTTCAGCGCGTGGAAAGCAAAAATTTATAATTTTGACCAGCCAAAAAATAGAAAAAAAGAAAAATAATAAACTGGTCTTGCAAACTTGTAAACACAAATTTGCAAAGCAAAAAAAGTAAATTTAAATATTAAATCTGATAATGTGTACACGTTGCGCGCTGTTTTAAAGTAAAAACAATAGCCAGTACCTATATGATATGAATTATAGATTTAATTTTACCCCTATAGTTTATAAATATAGCTGTTATTAATTTGAATTTTAAGTATTGTAAGATATATTTTAATTAAACTATAAGAATATTAATATAGAGCCTTGTCAGAGTCGAACTGACTTTTAAAAGTTAAAGGCAAGCCTTTTTTTTTATTATAATACTTTATCCAAAAGGTAAAGTTAAGTTAAGTTATCCCGGGCTAAAAGCTCTTTTGTTATTAAATAATTTTAATTTTAATAAAATTAAAATTATTTATTGTAAAAAAAAAATTAAATAATTATTTAATTTTTTATAATAAAGTTTAATAGTTTAATCTTTTTTAATTATTAATTAATTTTGCCTGCTGCATAAATAATTATTTAATTTATATAACTAATATTATTGAAAATTGAAATTTAATGTTTAAGATTTAAAATAATAGTCACCTAAATAATTTTTAACAAGAACTGGTCGGATCGAACAACCCTTAATGATTTTGAAGATCACTGTATTAACCACTATACTAAGTTCTTCTTAAAATTAAAATTCTATATTAAACTGATTAATAAAAAGAAAAAGTAAAAAAAAAATAATTTAATAATATTATTAAGCTTTTAAATAATAGACTATTATCCATATTTTAAGTTGAAGAATAATTTTTAAAGATTGAGATTAAGATTGATAATTAAAATTAGTTTTTAATTGAGCCTAGTCAGAGTTAAACTAACACTTTATTTTAACAAAAATAAATAAATTGAAAGGTGGATCTTTTTTTATAATTTTTGTAAAATTAAAACTTTTTTTTTATAAATACTTGTTAATAATAATTATAAAATTTTATTATAATTATAAATTAACGTTATAATATTCGAGTCTTACCAGAATCGAACTGGCAACTTCCTCATGACGAAAGGAAACTTTACCATTAAGCTAAAGACCCTTATTAAAGTTTATAGTTTCTGTAACTAGGGGAAATTTTACCCTTAAATTAAAAGCCATAAAATTTTTATTTTTGCGTTATTTCTAATTTTTTTTAAAGCAGCATTTATATTTATTTCATAAATATTATTATTTATTTTGTTTTAATTAAATATTGTAAAAAGTAGCTTTTAAGTTGAGGTTTTTATATTATTATTGAAACAATTTTTTGTTTTATAAGTATAACCACTTTTATTTTTCGTTTAATTAAATTAATTAAACCAAGAACTGGTCGAATCGAACAACCGATTTTGATTTTGGAAATCAACGTATTACCGCTATACTAAGCTCTTTATTAGCTACGCCAATGCCTAATGCGCCACATAATTAAAATATTTTATTAGATCATACCTAATTTAAAGTAATAAATATATTTTATAGCATAGAAAAACTAAATTTCATACTATTCTTTAAAATGCTACTAAAATTCTTAAATAAAAGTTTTTAAAAACCAAAAGCTTAATACAATATAAATTAAGCTAAAAATTTATAAAAAAAAAACATGAATATTTTTATTAATATAATAATTAAAAAATATTATATTAAAAAAAATATATTTAAAACTATTAATGTAATTATACTTAATTTAATTAAATTAGTTATAATAGAAAAAATAAAATTTATTACAAAATTGATAAGGAATAATTAAAAAAAAA
>KN824427.1:0-10115 GCA_000827415.1 Serendipita vermifera MAFF 305830
GTATGGGGCCTCTCGATTCCTTCGGTACCATTTCCTCGACTCGCTCTGAGTGCACATCTCCATAGCATGCTAAACGGTACGCATCCAGCAACAGCCCTGTCCAAAGAGACTACCGCTGATGTGACGAAACTGTACCCCCTATAGGTGCTCTTCTCACTGTCGTCGGGCTCGTCCTGCGCCAACCAGATCTCATCTCCCTCAGTCCACTCCAAGCATTCATTGTAACCTGGGGTCTGAACTCGACGTGGATCTCAATCGCCTCCGAGTGTGCCAACGCCTATTGGTGCGTTCCTTCCACGCATGACCATCCCTCCTCTGACTTACCTCGTTTCTCAGGGGAACTAAAAATACCCTTCCTATCGCGGCTACGGCAGCTAAAGCCGTAGGCGGCTTGAGTTGGCAGGAATTCGTCGTCTTTGTCGCTCACCTACCAACTGCGTTTATGATCCCGGCCTTTGGTGTGATTGCTTGGGAGCTCTACTTTGGAAAGAAAGCAGCAAAGCGGGACTAGAAACGCTAAGATCACCAATAGTGCGGGCGAAGATGTAGACAAAAGTTGACGCTTGTTAATATTGGGACGTTGTACATAGTAAATCCAAAACGCGTTATCACTGGATCGCAGTTGGTTAGAGTGAGATCCAACTCTGAATGCACGGCAGGACCTAAATCGTTCAGTTGATGCCCAGCTTCACTTCGACCTTGGAAGAACCCATCCTCGATTCGGATCCCAGGAGCGCTTCACTCCGTCTGGCAAAGGACAATCCTTTTCAAAGTCCCATTTGTACACGATGCCCTTTATAATCCCCACAGCATCCTATTCACCGGATGAATGTCATAATATCATTGCGGGAAGACGGACGCACCAAGTCATGACAAAGGAGCAAGGAAATAGTCCTTAGGCTGCCAGATTCGCCACCAATTGCTCCCCACTTAATGAGGCACGCAATTATGTGCAGTACATTCGGACGAGCAATCTGCTGGATATGGCCCAGTATAGATCTAACCTTGCTCCTTGGGACTCCGTCTAAACGAACGATTTGGAAGGGCTCGGCATTAAAATATCAGAAGACGTACTGTGGTACGATGCAATAACCTCCTTGGGAATCGGGATTAATGGAACATCACTGAAAAGAGCATACTTAAGGATGTCAGTTTTAGAAGGACGACAGATCAAAATCCAAGCACCTTCATGATACGGTCGCGATCTTGAATCTCCGTGTTATGAACTTTGTCCAAAATATCCTCGCTCAGACAGGAGACTTCAAAGGCAGAGCCGTCCGTCCAAATGTCATCCCAGTACCAGGGATCTATCCCCTATATGGGTAATAAGAAGAGATATACTTCGTAAGTAAAGACGCACATAATACCCAATATCGAAGCTGTCTAATATTAATTTCACCAACTTTGCCGTTGCGTCAGGCCCGAGTCCACAAATCGCTTGCGATAAACATCCAGTAGTTGTATAGTTGCGATACTTGCATTTCTGTACAAGATAATGCTTGACTTCCGCCTGGGCCTCTTCGTGTCGGGGGGAGATAAACCGACTAGAAGCAAAGGAAGCGGTAGTATTCAACGCAGTGGAACACGATGTTGAAAGTGTTGCTTCCAGGTCGCTGTTTATGAAATAATGAACATATTCTTGCCCGAAGATGATTCCAATTCCTACCCATAATGGCTACATACTGCTACCAAGAACGACTTGATGTTTTCTGCATTTTGCTGGTGTTGCTCCAATGCAAGCTCCACGTCGTCAGTTGCATATATGTGAATGAGGATCGACAACTCACTGAGACAACCTCGGTGTACCACAGAGTGGCCCGCTCCGCCGCCTGGTGCTGTGAAACAATTGCTTTTCGAAAGTCGCGATCTATCAATTGCGTGAGCTTTTGGGCAATACGCTAAATGAATCGAGAGATATGCAGACCAATCTGTGGAAGAATATGGACTATCTTCCATGGATCGTCCCTGCTGACCAGCTTAGACCATTCTCGGAGGCATGCAAGGCCTTCGGGAGACGTTACAGCCGCTTTGCATTTCTCATACTCGCTATACGTGAGCTCGAGCATGGCAGGCACCGCGAGCGGGTCGGAATCCCCCTACAGAGACGTGTTAGCCCTCAAAATGGTGGGGAATTCAGGCTTTCCTCGGCGTTGGATCCTGAAGACGGAGTCTCGGGTATGGCGTCGAATAGAGACATGACATGTGCGTGCGTATCCGTTTTATGGAGGATCTCTGTGACAATTGGTTTATCGTTGATACCAAACCATCATTCTCTTGACACTCACCGTTGCTCATATTGTTGAGAAGTGGAGACACTAATGTGTATATACCCGATTCAGCCCATTTTGGATCCCACGAATCGCGCAAAGCTGCCAGATCTGCTAGGCTGAGGATGTCATTCCCTTCGATCTTGATATACCGAGGAATAAGACTGACTATTTCTTCTCTATATCTAGTCTTTATAGATTATTAGGCCCGTATCGTGCACCAAACGCATACTGACTTCGTTTTGACCATCGACAGGAAAGCTTGGAGGTATCGATGCTCATCCATCATGATCTTCATTGTCGTGCCTGGCACTGGATCTTCTTGAGGCGGATTCATTTCTTAGAAGCGACGTAATAAAACGGCTAGAGGAAAGGTCAAGAGAGAGGTTGACATCTCCAGCCTCATAGATCATTACGATCGATCGTGTGCATGCGGCTACACTTTCACGACGGCGCACCAAGGAGAAAATTCGAAAAGCAACCTCAATCAGCGTGAAAGTCTAATATACGGGCTAATAGCTTACGGTGACCCAATTCCATCGGATTTCGAAGGGTGACAGGATTACGCAGCAACAAACACATTACAAGGTCTGGTATACATGTAACCTTGTGTCAGTAGCTCCAATGTCGGGAAAGCGCGTCGAAAATCGGAGTAAGTGAGCTTAAAGTTGCTAAATATCAGCCGAAGTCGTTTTTTTTTTTTTTCGCCATAAGCGAGAAACAATGAAGATCACAAGCACGAAATCTATCAGGCTCAGTGTCCCGCTCCACCTCTTCGGGTTGGTATGGGGTCTCTCGATTCCTTCAGTACCATTTCCTCGACTGGCGTTAAGTGCACATCTCCATAGCATGTTGAACGGTACGCATCATGAGCGACCCAGTGAGCATCGTTGACATGATAAATTCTTCTACATACAGGTGCCCTTCTCACTGTCGTCGGCCAGCCAGACCTCATCTCCCTCAGTCCATTTGAATCGTTCATCGTGACCTGGGGCTTAAACTCGATGTGGATCTCAATCGCCTCCGAGTGTGCTAAGGCGTATTGGTACGTTTCTTTCCAGTGTACCGACGTGCATGACTATACCTCCTCTGACTTACTATGCTTCTAAGGGGAGCCAATAATACCCTTCCGATTGCAGCTACGGCAGCCAAAGCCGCAGGCGGGTTAGGTTGGCAATAATTCGTCGTCTTTGTCGCTCACCTCCCGACTGGACTGATGATCCCGGCGTTTGCTATGATTGCGTGGGAGCTCTACTTGGGAAAGAAGACGGTGAAGTGGAACGAGAAGCATTGAGCCCACCCACAGTCCTGGAGAATATGCACACTGAAGTCCACCTTGTTCATATTGGGACGTTGTACACAGTAAGTCCAAACCGCGTTACCACCGGATCGCAGTTGGTTTGAGTGAGATTCAACTCTGAACGCGCCGCAGGAGCTAGATCGTTCAGTTTATACCTGCTCACTTCGGCCCTGGAAGAACCCATCCTTGGCCCTCAACCCAGGCGCGCTTCACTCCATCTGGCAAAGGACAATCCTTTTCAAAGTCCCATTTGTACACGATGGCTTTCATAATCTCTGCAGCGTCCTATTCACCGGATGAATGCCGCAGTAGCAGTGCAGGAAGAAGGACACACCAAGCCGTGACAGAGGTACATGGTGATAGTGTCTAGGCTGTAATCTTCACAATTCCACGTTCTTCGATTAATGAAGTGTGCAACTATGTGTAACACATCTGGACGAGCAGTCCGCTGGGTGCGGTCCAGTATAGAACCAATCTTGCTTCTTGAGATTCCATCTAAATGAATGACTGAGAAAGGGCTCAGTATTGAAATGCAAGAAGATGTACTGCGGTACGATGCAATAACCTCCTTGGGAATCGGGATCAATGGAACGTCACTGAAAAGAGCATACTCGAGGATGTCAGTTTAAGAAGGACGACAGATCGAAATCCAAGTACCTCCATGATAGGCCCCCGACTCCAAATGGCCGTGTTATGAATTTCGTCCAAAAGATCCTTCCTCAGACAGGAGACTTCAAAAGCAGGGCCGGCCCTCCAAATGTCATCCCACTTCGAGCTAGCTCCCCACTATATGCGTAATAAGAAGAGATATACTCCGCAAGTAAAAGGCTTACATAATGCTGATGATCGAAGCTGTCTACGATTAATTTCACCAACTTTGCCGTTGCGTCAGGCCCAAGTCCACAAACCGCTTGGGATAAACATCCAGTAGTTAGATAATTGAGGTACTCGCATTTCCGCAAAAGGTTATGCTTGACCTCCGCTTGAGCTTCTTCGTGTCGAGGGGAGATAAAGCGACTGGAAACAAGGCAGGCGGTAGTATTCAACGCAGTGGAACATGAGGTTGAAAGTGTTGCCTCCAGGTCACTGTTTACGAAATAATGAACATAGTCTTCTCCGAAGACGGTTCCAGTTCTTACCTATAGTGACTACATACCCCTAGCAAGAACGACTTGATGTTTTTTGCATTTTGCTGGTGTTGCTCCAATGCAAGCTCCACGTCGTCAGTTGCATATATGTGAATGAGGATCGACAACTCACTGAGACAACCTCGGTGTACCACAGAGTGGCCCGCTCCGCCGCCTGGTGCTGTGAAACAATTGCTTTCCAAAAGTCACGATCTATCAATATGCGAGTGTTAGACGAGTACGGTGAAGGAAACCAGAGATATACGGACCAATTTGGGGAAGTATATGAACTCTCCCCTCCCTCAGATTGTACCCGGTGACCAGAGTGGCCCAATCTTGAAGGCATTTAAGGCCCTCGGGAGACGTTACGGCCGCTTTGCATTTTTCATACTCGCTATTTGCGGGTTCGAGCACGGCAAGAACCGCAAACGGGTCGGAATCACCCTACAGAAACGTGTTAGCCCTCAAAATGGTGGAAAATCCAGGCTTTCCTCGCCGCTGGATCCTGGAGTTGGAGTCTCAGGTATGGCGTTGAATAGAGACCCAACTTGCGCGCGAGTTTCCGTTTTATGGATGATCTCTGTGACAGGTGGTTTGTCATTGATAGCGAACGGCCATTCTCTTGATACTCACCGTTGCTCATATGGTTGAGAAATGGAGACACCAATGCGGATATACCGGATTCGGTCCATTTTGGATCCCACGAATCACGCAAAGCTGCCAGATCTGCTAGGCTGAAGAGGTCATCCGCTTTGATCTTGATATATCGAGGAATAGAACCTACTATTTCTCCTCTAGATCAAGTCTTCATAGAGTATTAGGCCCGTATTGTAACCCAAACATGTACTGACTTCGTTTTGACCATTGACAGGAAAGCCTGGAGGTATCGATGCTCGTCGATCATGATCTTCATTGCCGTGCCTAGCACTATATTTGCTTGAGCTGATTCCATTTCAGGAGGAAACGTAACGTGATGCTTGGAGGGGATCAACGAGGACGCTGACATCTCCAGCCTCACTCTGATAGTGTTTGTTTGGCCGTCTCGCCACACATTTCACATAGCTCCGCCAAAAACGAGAAGCTCTATTTTGGAAAGAAAGCGACTAAGTGGAACAAGAAGAATGATCGTCGTCGACGGTGCAGGTGAAGTTGTATATTGAAGTCCGTCGTTGAACAGGTTGATATTAATACCCTACAGAATATATCCGAAATGCATTCTCGACATGACATGAACAATATATACACAATTTTGAGTAGAGCAGGACCTAGTTTGTACAGCTTGTGCTTCATCTTCATGTCAGGTTATATAGCCAGCGTAACTCGCTATACAGTGGTGAGCGTCAGCTACCAAACCTCACTGGCTGGACTCGACGCTCACTCAATTTCGTCACATTCTTATTTATACTACTGGTTTGACCCGACGCTCATCCACTTTGTCCTGAATCATAGAGAAAGCTTCCTTCGGATTTGCAAAAACCCATTCCCGCTCAACCCAGTCAAGTTTTAGTCCCTCCGGCAAAGGGAAATCATGGAATAAATCCCATTTGCGCATAATACCCCCTATAATCGCCGCAGCGCGCTATCCACTGGATGAATTCCACAATAGCAGTATGCGAAGACGAACATACCGAGTCGTGACAGAGAAGCAAGGCGAGAGTTTCTACAGCGTGCCTTTCACTAGGTGGCGACATCACCTCAGTAAGTTTTGTAGCTATGTGTAACACGGCCGGACGAGCAGTCTGCTGGATATGGTCCAGTATAGATCCAATCTTGCTTCTTGGGATTCCATCTAAATAAAGCTTAAGACAGAGCTCCGCGATGAATGTCGAATAACGTACTGCGGTACATGACAACCTCCTTTAGGGGAATCGGGATCAATGGGACGTCACTAAAAAGAGCATACTCCAAGATGTCAGCCTAAGAAGAACGACAGATCGAGATCCAAGTACCTCCATGAGCCTCTGGAGCCTATAAATTCTGTCCCCCTGAGTTTCGTACAACGGAAGCCCCTTCAGAAAGCGGGCTTCAGAGGCAAAGCCGTCCTTCCAAATGTAATTCCAGCGATGGAGATTTACTGCCTATATGCTTAGTGAGGAAAGATACACTCCGTAAGGAAAAAAACGCACATAATACCTAAAATCGTAGGTGTTTAATATGTCGTTTACCAAATTTGCAGTTTTGTCAGGCCCGAGTCCACAAACTGGTAGGGATAAAGACCCATGAGGCGCGTAATTGCGATATTCGCATTTCTGTAAAAGATAATGCTCGGACTCCGCCTGGGTTTCTTCGTGTCGAGAGGAGATAAATCGACTAGAAACAAATGAAGCGATGGCATTCAACCCGGTGGAACATGAGGTCGAAAGGCTTGCTTCCAGGTCACTGTTGATTGAATAATAAACATGATCTTCCCCGAAGATGGTTCCAATTCCCACCTATAGTGACTACATACTCCCATTAAGAACGACTGAATGTGTTCTGCATTTTGTTGGTGTTGATCCAATACAGACTCCACATTGTCAGCTGTATTGGTGTGAACAAGGATAATTGGCTCACTGGCACGACCTCAGTGTACCACAGAGTAGCCCTTTCCGCCGCCTGATGTTGTGAAACAACTGCTTTCCGAAAGTCACGATCTATGAAGTGTGCGAGCGTTATAGGAATACGATAAAGTAGCTTAGAGATATACAAACCAATTTGTGGAAGACTACGATCTCCCTTCCATGAACTGTCCCTGTTGGCCACATAAGACCAATCTCGAAAGCATTTAATGCCCTTCGGAGATGTTACGGATGCTGTACATTTCTCATACTCTCTATGCGCAAGTTCGAGCGTGACAAGCGGTGCAAGCAGGTCGGAATCCCTCTACAGCAACGTGTTAGTCCTCAAAACCAAGAAAGATTCAGGCTTTCCTCGATATTGGATCCCGGGACGGGAATCTCGGGCATAGTTTCAAACAGTGACATAACATGTGCGTGCGTATCCGTTTTATGGAGGATCTCTGTGACAAATGGTTCGTCATTGATATCGAATGACCACACTCTCGACACTCACCATTGCTCATATGGTTGAGAAATGGCGAAATTAAAGAGTATATACCCGATTTAGCCCATTTTGGATCCCATGAATCGCGCAACGTCGCCAAGTCTGCTAGACTGATGATTTCAATCCCTTGCGCCTTAACATAATGAGGAGTAAAACTTACTATTTCTTCTCCAGGTCAAGTCTTCATAGATTGTTAGGCCCGTATTGCACCCTGGATGTATACTGACTTGTTTTGACCATCGACAGGAAAGCCTGGAGGTATCGATACTCATCGATCACGATCTTCATTGCCGTACCTGGCACTGGGTTTACCTGACGCGGTTCCATTGTTTCAGCAGCAGCGCAATGAAGTGGTTGAGGGGGGATCAAGGAGGAAGCTGACACCTCCAGCCTCATGACGATCCATTGTGTACGTACGTACACGCAACTACCCTTTCGCGACGGCCCGCCAAAACGAGAACCAAAAAAGCAACCGAAATTAGCGTGAAAGTATATTATACTAGCTAATAGCTTGCTTTGGCCCAAACCCATCGGAGTTTGAAAAGTGACAGGACTCCGCAGTAACAAACATCTTACGATATTTGGCATACGTGTCCTTTTGTGTCAGCACCTCCGATGTCGGGAAAGCGCGCTTAAAATCATCACCAGTGGGCTTAAAATCGCTGCATCTCAGTCGAAGTTGCTTTATCTCCACAACCCTAAGAAACAATGAAAAGCACGAGCACGAACCTCATCAAGTCTGGTGTCACGCTTCAGCTCTTCGGATTGCTATGGGGCCTCTACGTACCTTCGACGCCGTTTCCCCGACTCGCTCTCAGTGCGCATCTTCATAGCATGACAAACGGTATGCATCACGAACAGTTTGGACGGCAAAGTAGCGCCGCTAACGCAGTAAAATCTCTCCCTATAGGTGCTCTTCTGACTGTGGTTGGTCTCGTTCTGCGCCAGACAGACCTGCTCACTCTCAATCCGCTCCAGTCGTCCATTGTCACGTGGGGACTAAACACAGCGTGGATCTCCATCGCCTCCAAGTGCGCCAATGCTTATTGGTCTGTTTTGTTACTCAACGTGTGACCCCATCTAACTCGCCTTGGTTCTCCTCAGGGGCACCGCCAACACTCTCCCGATCACCGCCAAGGTGGCGAACGCTGTTGGCGGTTTGGAATGGCAGGAGATGATTGTCCTGGTCTCTCATCTCGCGACCTTGTCCATGATTCCGGCGTTTGGTGTAATTACTTGGGAACTCTTTTTTGGAGTGAAGACGGCAAATCGGGGCGAGAAGCATTAGGATCAAGAACCGTGTTAAATGTAAATAGAAATGATACGATCATAAGGGCACCTGACCCGCAATGGCATCATCTCATAGTAGTTGAGAAAAAGTCGGAGGTTTGCCCAGATACAAGCCATTGGATATTTACGAAAGAAATCATTAAACATGCCCCGTAAATGCCTCCCCTGTTTTCTTCCAAACCAAACGAGAGGTTCCCGGATGGCGCTCCACCCCAACCGGCAGAGGGCAATCTCTGTCATAGTTCCACTTTCTTGCGATATCACGGATGACCTCTGCAGCGTTCTAACACTATATGAGCCTCCAATGATGATGAGAAAGAAACGAGCTTACATAGCTATGGCAGAGATAGGATGCAATTCGAGCCCAATCAGATTCCTCGTCGCTGGTTGCTATTCTGACCCTCTGCTCCAAGTGCGCTATTATCTGTAACACTTTTTGTCGAACCGTTTGTGGAATATGATTTAATACCGACCCAATTTTGCTTCTTGGAATGCCATCTGGGTGGGTCGTTGGTAAGGAACAAGGTTCCTAGGTTTGAGGACGTACTGCGATACATAGCTATCTCTTCCTTAGGTATTGGGATAAGAGGAGCATCGCTGTAGAAGGCATACTTTGAAAGGTCAAACAAAAGGATGACAGAAATTGAAACCCTCTTACGGCAAGTATATACTTGCGCTCCAAATCACCCACATGACGAACGGCCATCCCCGCTCGCTCAAACATCGAGGCATGTGTTCTGATATCAAGTAAACTCCAGCCTCCTAGAGCCTAACCAAAAAGATTAAACCAAAAAAAATCCTAAATAAGAGAAGAGTACCAAGTCTTGATAATTAGCATCCCATAGTCGATTTACCAACGCCACTGTTGCTTCAGGCCCTAAGTCAAAGATCGGTCTAGAGATTTCAACATCATCTATGTAGTTATAGTACCCGCGTTTTTGTAGTAGATGATGTTCGGCTTCCTTCTCGGCCTCTTCGTACCGAGGAGAGATAAAGTGGCTGGAGGCAAACAAAGTAGTGGAATTTAAAGCCACGGAACAGGCAGTTGAGAGATTCATTTGTAGCTCACTGATATTAAAGGATGGATAA
>KN824427.1:20233-33272 GCA_000827415.1 Serendipita vermifera MAFF 305830
TCCTCATATCGATATATATATCTCCGATATTACTTGAGAGCGATATATCGATCTCAGGCGTTTACGTGGTACGATACGAGAGTGGTTCAATTCTAGGAGTACGACAAAATCACGGTCTTTGAGACTCAGAGAGCGGCGTGTATCTGCTCTAGGTCACCAGAAGTCCGGGACATAAGGCATTTAAAGCCGCAATTTCGGGGTAATGCAAACATTTATGGGACTTCGGGGTTTAGCCCAAATTTACCGTTGACGCCAGGTTATGTGGGTTATGTGGTGCCAGGTAAACCAGAAGCGTTAAACGCGGATTTCTATTCAGAGGATTCATATCCCATGCCAAGAAGGTCGAAAGTCCGACTGCGAGCAATGAATACTGCCCCACTCCGCTCATCGGTGGCTCACGATTTGGTAATACAGGCTCGGATAGCTTCATTTACACGTATGCTCGTGTACCTGGAGATAGAATACTGAATAATGCTGCGTGATTAGGGCCAAGGTCACGTAAACCATTATTTGCGTATCAAGGAACGACATTTTCCATTCGCGGTCATCGGTGCAGACGTACAGGCCAGGGAAGAGATCCAATTTGGGTGAGATTTGTCAATGAGAACATACGGTTCGACTCTCAGCCCTTCCCTTGCCGCTTTATAGGAACTTTGAGTGAGGTTGTAGGCTGTTGTGATCAACAGTTGGAGCATGATGAAAATTTAACTGGCTCAAATATCGTTCATGCACTAGGATTATCTACAATAAGACAAATTGAGTACACGATTCATGAACAATGGTATACACTCACCAAAAGGCGTGGAATCAACTTCACAAACTACATCAGGACCGTCGTCTCCCTTGTCTTCTGGCGGGTTTCCTTCAATATATGAACGAATGACATTATCTATGCAAGCAGATGCTAGAAAGAAAGGTCAAGGCTCCATTTGCTTTAAGAAGGTGGAACGCGTACGATTCGAAGCTAGATAGAAATATTTAGATACTATCATCGAATACCATCCTGGACTTACTGGTTGCATGACCGATCGCATTAAACTTCACCAATCTCGCCTTGCTGCCTAATCTCTTCTTTGAGGCCAAAGCCTGCGCGCTCGCAAACGGCGTGACAGGATCAGCACTGTTCCCAATAACCAGAACGACGTTCTTGGGCTTGATGTTTAGGTTATAGGGAATACCACGGATATCTCCTAGTCTTTCGACCGCTCGCGTGGTCCAACCGGGGCAGAGCCAGCGAACATTAAGGAGCGTTCCGAAATGTGGTGAGATACCCTGGGCTACTTGGATGACCTCCTCGAATAACGTTGCGGTAGTATAGTTAGACAGTGGACGCTGAGAGTCACCACATGCAATGGCAAAACCTGCTTGACTCCAAACGCTACTCAAGTCCGCCCATTGCCGGGGTAAACTCCCACGAGAGAGTTTGAGATTCGTGGTTGTTAGGAGGTCTTTCGCTTCAGAACGTGTACCTAAAGCAGTCGTAGCATTGTTTTGCATAGCATAGGCGCCGGAGAGGAAAAGATCAAGATATTGCCAGTTAGTGGCGACGTGGAGTAAGTTGTCGACGAACGAGGTTAGGAGGTAAAATGACCATGAAAACGAATACGTGGGTGCGGTTCCATTGGCGATAAAGTCGTACAGGGATAACTTGGATCCATCGTATACGTCGTAGGAAGTATTAAGAATACCGTCAATTACACGCATCACGCCATCCGCGGTATGGTTTCCGAGAGTAGCAAGAGCGCAATTGGCGGATGAAGCACAGGCAGTACTCCAGGCCTGCAAAACCTTCTCAGTATCGGTGAAGTCGATCGGATTTCCTGTGGTTATTGGGGTCCTTGTCCACGTAAAGGCGTCTAGAACGCCATCTGCGATGACCTTTCCAACACGGTGGGGAAACATTTGGGTAAGGTAGGCGGCGATGAGGGTCCTGACAATGCATCTATCAAGAGTGGTCCAGAGTAAGAAGAGGGAGTTAGCTTACCCGTAACTGTACCCGTAGAAGTTAACATCCGCTCCTCGGCCATAGATAGCATCCACCATTCCTACAAGGTCCCGGACAACTGCGCATGTTCCCATACTGAAGCCCAAATGAGACTCATCTGAAGCCTCTGGGCCATGAACACTCACTAATTGAGATTATCTCCACTCTTTGCTCGATACTTCGCATCGAATTGCTTGATAAAGTCATCAAAAACAGATACCTGAGAACGGCTAATTGGATCCTGTAAGCCAAAAGCATCGTATTTTTTGAAGAGAGAATATGTCCTCACAAGAATGCAACGTCGGATGCTTGGGTCAAGTTCCCACGAGCCTCAGGCTTGCCTGTACCTTCAATTTGCTCCCAGAAGGCGTCATATTCTGCATAGTTCGTAAAAAGTGGGGCGTCGGGTCCTGAACCACCGACCCCTCGAGGGTCCCACCCGATAATATCCCATCCTTCTCCCAATTGTATTTGGAGACTTGCGCCAAGTACGCCAATATAATCTACGCCAGATCCACCAGGACCACCTATGAAGGATACTCTTCAATATAGAGCGATATGTGAAGACAACACTCACCTGGATTATAGAACATATATCCTTTGCGAGGAGATGTTTTGGCGGGTAGACGTATAAGAGCAAGGGTGGTGTTTCCGACAGATGGGCGGGCATAGTCCAGTGGGACCCTATCGGGGAACGTCAGAATATGTAGCCAGTGATGAACAAGATAAACGTAAAGGACCACATCTAGAGATTGAATACTGAAACAGAGCTATAATACGTACTGGAAAGTCGAGCACTCGTGCGGAGAGGGGTATCCAGCACAAGCTCCCCAGGACAAGGTATCCCTTGACTGCGATGCTCCATGGGGTGAACCGGCCGAGGCAGGCATAATACCATCAGAACATGCCGCCATAAGCAAAAAGGTTGCGAATGTGTGACACGGAGCGTTGGCCAGCTTCATAGCAATTCACGAGGGGGAATACGTATCGTCTTTCTCTAGTTCTATGGAGCTTTTTTAAAGGTTCATTTTCCAATACAAAGCTCTTGAATTGTCCGACGTGACTGGGGAATGCGATGATGGAAGACGGATTTAGCGGAGGTTAGGCACAGCAGGCCTTCGAATAATCCGAGCACCGTTCGTGTATCATTCAAAGGTGAATCAGTTCATCTATTCAAAGTTTACCATGATCTACGAGAATTAGGTGGTACTTTGCATTCCTTGATGTCGGAGAAATGGGGCGATGTGGGCGTTTCTTAGCATATATAGACGCCCGGAGCATATTATCGACCGCCAACAAAAACTTGCAACCCAAAAGTGAACGGGGTGGGGGGAAAAGGGAAGGGGGCCAAAGCAAACCCGCCCCGGGTCCGCCCTGAACCCAAATTGCCGGTTAAAACCCCCCCGCCTCCAACGAAAAAACCTTAAAAACAAGAAGGCGCAACTCAAACCAACCAACCGGCAAGAACGAACCCGCCAAATCCGGGGTATACAGTCATCGAGTACCCTGCGATACAACTATAGCTTAAAAAGTGTGCAGAATACCCAACTAAATAGTGAAATAAGCTTGATTACTCGAATTACGTGTATTACCATCCAGTTTCACAATTGATCAACCTCTCGTTAAGACCCGGTACACGCTGCTCCTCGACTCCTCGAGCAAGAAGTAGGTAGAGTAATGAGAATATATAGCGCCACATCAAAGTTCGGTGAGATTACATTGCTCGGGATGTAACTCATTCACTGGGCTGGGCTATGTTAGGAAAAGTTCAGCAGCCGTCTCATGACCGATGAATATCATCCACTGAACGGTGTAGAATCCACTTCACAGATTACATCTGGGGCATCATCTCCCTTGTCTTCTGGTAGGTCTCCCTCAAGGTATGAGCGAATGACGTTATTTATGCAAGTAGATGCTAGGAAGAAAGGTTAGAACTCTATTTGATTTAAGACGGTCGAACGCATACGGTTAGAAGCTAGATAGAGATATTTAGATACTATCTTTGAATAACTTCCTGGACTCACTGGTTGTATGACCGATCGCATTAAACTTCACCAATCTCGCCTTGCTCCCTAACCTCTTCTTTGAGGCCAAAGCCTGGGCACTCGCGAACGGCGTAGCAGGATCAGCATTGTTCCCGATAACCAGGATGACATTCTTAGGCTTGATGTTCAGGTCATAGGGAATACTACGAATATCCCCAAGTCTTTCGACCGCTTGTGTGGTCCAACGGGGGCAAAGCCAGCGGGGAACAAGTAGCGTCCCAAAATGGGGTGAACTATTTTGTGCCACCTGGATGACCTGCTCGAATAACGTAGCAGTGGTGTAGTTAGACCGCGGATGTTGGGAATCGCCACATGCAATGGCGAAACCTGCTTGACTCCAAACGCTACTCATATCTGCCCATGGTCCAGACATGCTCCGACGAGACAGTCTGAAATTCGCGGTCGTAAGGAAGTGGTTTACCTCGGAGCGCGAATTTAAAGTAGCCGTAGCATTGTTTTGCATGGCGTAGATTCCAGAGAGGAAGGAATCAAGAAAAAGCCAGTTACTGGAACCATAGAGTAGGTTTTCGACGAATGATGTTAGGAGGTAAAATGACCACGCAGGTGAATAGGTTGGAGCGGTCCCATTGGCGATGAAGTCAAACAACGATAGCTTGGATCCATCGTATACATCGTAAGCGGTATTAAGAATACCGTCAATTACACTTATTACGCCGTCCGCAGTGTGGTTTCCGATGGTACCAAGAGCACAGTTGGTGGATGAAGCACAGGTGGTACTCCAGGCCCGCAGGACCTTCTCAGTATCGGTAAAATCGACCGGAATTCCCGCGGTTATTGGGGTCCTTGTCCACGTAAAGGCGTCGAGCACGCCGTCTGCGATGACCTTTCCAACCCGGTGGGGGAACATTTGGGTAAGGTAGGCGGAGAAGAGAGTTCTGGCAATGAATACGTCAGTAGTGGTGCAAAGTACAAAAAGATACGCTGCGCCTACCCGTAGCTAGACCCATAGAAGTTCACATCCGCCCCTCGGCCATAGATAGCATCCACCATCCCTACAAGATCGCGTACAACTGCGCATGTTCCTACACTGAAACCTAAGTGAGACTTAGGTAGAGAATTGACGGCCTAAATACTCACTACTTTAGATTATCTCCTCTCTTTGCCCGATATTTGGCGTCGAACTGCTTGCCAAAGTCATCAAAAACCGATGCTTGAGAGCGGCTAGTTGGACCTTATAAGTCGAAAGCATCGATTTGGAGGAGAAGATTCCCGTACAAGAATGCAACGTCGGATGGTCGAGTCAAGTTTCCACGAGCCTCGGGCTTGCCCGCGCCTTCAATCTGCTCCCAGAAGGCATCGTATTCCGCAAATTCTGTGAATAGTGAGACGTTGGGTCCTGATCCCCCGACTCCTCGAGGGTCCCATCCGATAACATCCCATCCTTCTCCAAACTGCTGTTGGAGAGTGCCGCCAAGTTGACCAATGTAGTCCACGCCGGGTGCCCCAGGACCACCTGTCGAAGATATTATTTGGCATAGAACAATATAAGAAGATACTACTCACCTGGGTTATAGAACATGTACCCTTTGCGTGGAGATATTTTGGCGGGAAGACGTATAATGGCGAGAGTAGTGTTTCCGACAGATGGGCGGGCGTAGTCCAGTGGGACCCTATTAAAGGACGTTAGGGACCGATGAATGAGATAGACGTCAAGAATGGCATGGAATGGGTAGACGCGGGACAAGAAAGAGGTAACGTACCCAAACGTTGCACACTCATAAGGAGCGGGGTATCCGGTACAAGGACCCCAGGTCAATGTATCGTTGGATCCAGACGGTCCATGCGATGACGCTGCGGAAACAGATATAACCACGTCGAATGAAGCGCATCCAGCAGTCAAGAAAAACGTCGCAAGTGTACGACTCAGAGATCTAGTCGGCCTCATGGTGGTTCACGGTAGGACGAAGTTACTATCCGATCATTTTCTCGTTCTCCGGCATCTTATAAGGGATCCATTGTGCAGAGGCATTCGAAAATAGAAGGTCCGAGGTGGTCCGATATCATTTGATGGTGCATTACCAGAAGCACGGACTTTAAGGGGTTAGGCACGACAGGCCTTCTATTGATCCGAATGATTTGTAAGTTCCATTCACAGGCTGGTTCCTTTCTTCTAGCTAAATATCATAACACCCGATGGGAAATATGCCATGCTGTCGTGTTTGTATGCTTCGTATGAAGTCGGTGATTGAGCTGTATGGGCTATTTATTGGCATCCGTAAGAGTCCTTAATCTATTCTCGATTGAGATTAACGCGAAGAACCATGAAGTTGACATATGTGGGGTCAAAGGCGATGTGGTTGGGGCCAAGCTTTAGTCCAATGGTGTCTCGCCTGAGATTCCAATATGCTACTTGAAGGTAATTCGATTCTCCTGAACTATTCAATCTCACTCATTCGATAACATAAGTGCAATTGGCGTGAAAAATTTGACTCTCAACGGCCATGTACATTCATAATGAGATACATTTATAGTCCAAAAAGTGCGCAAGATACGAACAACAGACGACGGAGCAGATGTTTGGTAGCTAATAGCACGTGTCCCGTCAGTCATTTCCGAGGTCAGTCCAGCCTCCCGTTTAGACCCGGTACACGCTGCCCCTCGACCGCTCAAATGAGACAGTAAGTAGAATATAGGGTGGCATATGGCTTGAATTTAAGGTTCGCTGAGAGTTCATTACGGCTGGGTGTCACTCATTGACTGGGTTAGGCTATGGTAAGCAACGTTCAGCAGACCGTTTCGGAAATGAGGAATAGCACGCACTGAAAGGTGTAGAATCTACTTCACAAACTACATCTGGACCGTCGTCTCCCTTGTCGGCAGGGGCATTTCCCCTCACGTATGAGTGGATAACGTCATTTATGCAAGTGGACCCTAGAAAGAAGGTTTAAGTTACCGCTAATACCAAAAGGACGGGACCACGTACAATTAGAACCTGGAATACAAACCATTAGCATTCATCTCCAGACGAGCGTTCTTCGGGAACTCACCACTTGTATGACCAATGGCGTTATACTTGACGAGTCTCGCCTTATTCCCAAGCCTCTTCTTAGACGCTAAGACCTGCGCACTCTCATACGGCGTAATCAGATCCGCCTCGTTCCCAATGACCAGCACAACATTCTTCGGCTTGATGTTCATCTCGTACGGGATCGAAGGAATGTCTCCCAACCGCTCGATGGCCCTTGTCGCCAGCCCATGACAGTACGGTCGAGCCGTATATACCGTCCCGAAATGAGAGGAGACCGTTTGTGAGAGACGGATAAGGTCCTCGAATACGTTCGCCGCGGTATAGTTTGCCGGGTAACGTCGTGAATCACTGCATGTGACGGCCCACTCTATATGGCTAAAACCGGTAGTCGCAAAGCCCCACCTACTTGATCCACCGAAACGAGGTGCCCTCGCCTTGAGAGTCGATACGTCAGCAGTGGAGTTTGACGGGTTGGTCAAGTTGTTCTGGAGGGCGTAGACAGTAGAAAAGATCTGGTCGAGCGCGGTCCACGTTGTGTTCTTGTACAGCAGAACATAAAGCCCCGTCGACGCAATCTCGAATGGCAGCGCGTGAAGGTTTTCAGGTAACGTTTGGTTGACGTTGAATGAGGCTTGAGAGAATTCGGTACCATCGTAGGTTTGATAGATTGTATCGAGTACACTATCAATGACGCGCAGTACACCGTCGGCAGTACCGTCTCCAAAGGTGGCTAGCGTACAGTTGCCTGGAACGGCGGCGGCACAGGCGGAGGTCCAGGCGTGGAGAGCGGCTTCGGCGTCTCTGATGTCGGTCCCTTGTGCTTCCATGGTAGGTGTCCTCGTCCATTTATGACTGTCCACAACACCGTCGGCGATGACCCTCCCAACACGGTGGGGGAACATTTGAGTCAGATAATGAACGAGAACGGTTCTGGGCACATAGGTTAGAGGCGGTTTGACAGTGGATGAGAGAATAAACTCACCCGTAGCTGTACCCATAAAAGTTTACATCTGATCCTGGACCGTAAATCGCGTCGGTCAGTCCAACGAGGTCCCGGACAACCGCACAGCTTCCGACACTAAGAAGGTCATTAGACGAACTTCAGGATGGAAGGAATTGATAAACGTACTATTTGAGATTCTCTCCACCCTTTTCTTTGAGTTTAGTGTCGAGACTTTGGATATGTGCATCGAAATCGGCTGCCTTGGTGCGGCTAAGTGAACCACTTTCAGCAAAAGTACCATTGAATGGAAGGGAAACGCACTCACAAGAAGGCGGCGTCGGCGCTCTGGGTCAAATTTCCATGCGCATCATACTTGTCTGTACCCTGGAGCTCCTGGAACCACATACCCGCCTCTTCCGCGGTTTCGAATGGTGCAATGTCTGGACCTGAACCGCCGACACCCCGAGGATCCCAACTGACAACGTCCCAACCCGCTCCTATCTGGTCCTGGAGTTGTGGGCCTGCTGCGGCGAGGAACTCGAGTCCACTTCCACCGGGACCACCTACAAGAGAAACAATCAAATATGATTGAATGGCTTTGCGCTCGCACATACCTGGGTTATAGAACATATATCCTTCCCGTGGTGACGTTTTGGCCGGAATACGGATAACGGCAAGGGTGGTATTCCCGACGGATGGATTGGCATAGTCCAGTGGCACCCTGAAAGAAATCCTACTCAGTCACTTAGGGAGAGAAGAGAGAGAAGAACAACGCACGTAAAAGTTGAACACTCAAACGGGGCTTCGAGATCGGTACAATTGCCCCAGGTCAACGTATCCTGGTACCCATCGGTATTCCGAGGATTAACTGCGGCCAAGGCCGGATAAATGCCACCGAGAGTAGCGAGAAGTGCTAATGAGGACAACATATGAGACCCGGCTAGTTTTCACGACAAGTTGAACAAAAGGGTGCGCGATTTCGAGTGCCCTTATAAATTCGATGAGATGAGGAAATGATTCGGACCTTTGATATAGTGCATTGTTGATTAGTGGAGCAGAGAACTCACAGCTACTACTGCGGCTACTACTGCGCTGGGCGTTTTCTGCATATATTCGACGTCATTTTGATTGGAACATTGGTCTACTGAGAAAGTCACAACCTGAAAAGAGCGAGATGCTGAGAAACTTTCTCAACATGAGGTAGTAGGTGCCGGTTGGGACCCGGATGCAGTTCCCCGCAGTTGAATTGAATCTTGGAATTGGGGAAATTGGGAGAACGCCCCTCTTCTTTTCGCTTAGATTTAAACAAAAAAAACTGAGTGGAAAAATTGTGTACTTGAATGTGGAGGCGTTGTGGTAGAAAGCAAGCATAGGTTCGGGCGCCTTGGCATACGGACGCACGTGTAAACTAACTAAAGTGGGTGGTATTATTCAGAATATGACGTCTATTCTATGTCCATGTGGTGAGAAACCTAGATTCCACCCCTACTCGATTGACCGGCGTCCTTTCACGCACTGAACGGCGTTGAATCCACTTCACAGACCACATCTGGACCATCATCTCCTTTGTCTACTGGTACGGTGCCTTTGACATATGAGCTGATAACTTCATTGATACAACTGGATGCTGGAAATGGCGTCAGTAAACCGCCGTTCGTGACTAGTTCGACTACTCACGATTGGAAACGGAAGTATGGCCGATGGAGTTATACTTGACGAGCCTAGCCTTGCTCCCAAGCCTCTTCTTCGACGCCAACTTCTGCGCACTAACATACGGCGTAATCGGATCCGCCTCATTCCCAATGACCAAGACGACATTCTTCGGCTTTGTATTCAACCCTTCCGGAATGGAGTGGATATCCCCCAACCTCTCAACAGCGCGCGTCGTCCATCGATGACAAAACGTCCGAGAGGACAAAACGGAACCGAAATGAGGAGAGACGGTTTGCGAGATGCGGATGAGTTCCTCGAATACCACCGATGTGGTATAGTTTGAGGACGTGCGCAAAGAGTCGCCGCATGTAACGACAAACTCTCGCTGGTCCCAAGCACCGTTTGCGAAGCCCCAACCGGAAGACCTCAACTTGAGGATCGGTGCTCGTGAAGCAGTCGGGAAGGACCGTGTATTCAACGAAGTGGTCAAGTTATTCTGGATGGCGTAAAGACCAGAAATGGATTGGTCGAGGGTCGTCCACGTGCCACTATTGAACAGCAAACTGTAGAGGAACGACGCAGCCGCATCAAAAGGCAACGCATGGATATCAGCAGGTAAAGTCCCGTTAACCGTGAAATCCATCAGAGACCATTTAGTCCCATCGTACGTTTTGTACACCGTATCGAGTACGCTGTCGATGACGCGGAGTACGCCTTCTGTCGTGCCATTTCCGAGGGTGGCAAGGGTACAATTGGCCGAGGAGGCGCAGGCAGAGCTCCAGCCTCGGAGTGCAGCTTCAGCATCTACGATGTCGGTGGCAAGTCCGGAGACGGTTGGAGTTCGGGTCCACGAGTAGCCGTCTAGAACACCATCGGCAATGACCTTTCCAACGCGGTGAGGGAACATTTGCGTCAGGTAAGCGGCGATGAGGGTTCTGCTCAAATGCGTTAGATGATATAGGGAGTGAAGTAGAAAGACTCACCCGTAACTGTATCCATAAAAGTTTACATCTGATCCTGGGCCATAAATGGCATCGGTCATTCCAACGAGGTCGCGAACAACAGCGCAGGTCCCAACGCTGGGATAACGATAAGACGAGTTCCAGAGTAGATTAGGGGGAGAGACGTACTATTTGAGGTTATCACCACTCTTCTCCTTGTACTTAGTATCGAAATCCTGGAGAAATTCGTCGAATTCAGGGGCCTTGGAACGGCTAATAGATCCTCTTTAGCCAGTCGTATTCACCGAGAAAGAAGCTCTACTCACAAGAAAGCAACGTCGGAGCTCTGGGTCAGGTTCCCATGTGCGTCAAACTTGTCTGTACCCTGGAGCTGCTGCAAAAACGTGTCTATTTCCGCGGCCGTTTCGAACAGGGTAATGTTTGATCCTGAACCACCAATGCCCCGAGGATCCCAACCGAGAACGTCCCATCCGGCTCCTAATTGAGCTTGGAGTTCCGTACCGTGCTGGCCCACAAACTCGACTCCAGATGCACCAGGGCCACCTGCAAGGACAAAGGGTCAGCAGAGCTCGAGGCTAAGCTCGCCGTACTGACCTGGATTATAAAACATGTATCCTTCTCGTGGAGACGTGCTGGCCGGTAAGCGTACGATGGAAAGTGTCGTCGAACCGACGGATGGACGAGCATAGTCTAGTGGGACCCTAAAGGCAATCGCGCTTGGTCAATGAGAGATGAAAGTCGAATGATCATCACATACCTAAACGTTGAGCACTCATAAGGAGTCGGATAAGCGATGCAAGAGCCCCATGTCAGGGTATCGTGTTGCGCATTCGACCTGGGTGATGAAACGGCCAAGGCTGGCAAAATAAGGCCGAATGAGGCAAATATTGAGAGAAAAGAGAAGCTCTGAGGCCCAGGGCTTGGTGTTTTCATGGCGATGTGAGGTAAGAGGGAACGACGGATCCTTAGCCAGAGCGGCAAAGCGTCGTTTTATACGGGGATAATGGCATAATACATGGATAATGACATAATACATGGCTCCAAAGAATAGAACTGCGATTTGATCCAATATCCTTGCACGCATTAGGCTGTGAAAAACGGATTTGTGCGACTTATGCGCAGTTGGTGTTTTGGGTGTTGTTTGTGGTGTCATTTCGAATAAGATGCGTCTATATGATTGAATCGTAATTGCGAGACAAGCTGACTACGTCTGGTAACCACAATCATCATCGAAGCTGAGAGGCGGTGTTCATCCCGCAGTCGCAGGATTTTGGTCGGAAATTGATGAAATAGTGGGATCTATTTTTGTTTAAATTTACGCAGTATATCGGATTACCAAACGGCGCTAAAGGCGATGTGGTCGGAAGCAAGCCCTAATCAAGCGGAGTTTCATTTCTTATGAAAGGTCTACTCTCGCCTCTGATCGGTTCACTTCAAACGTTGAGGATGGTTGTATTGAATGGAATTCAAACAAGATAGAAATGATATAGATGCCTTTCCAACGTAGGGAAGGACGAAGCTTGGGCATCAACAAAGAAAAGTCGGCTAGTGCTGAGCTCAAGTTCCGAACGCAGGACCCAACATTCTGAGTCATGTTTGAGAGGCTTTTGGGATATCATACATGACCGATGCCGCGTAAATGTTAGGAGACGGATATGGGCCATGTCAGGCGAATCTCCTAGCCTTAGGTCATAATATAACCAAAGGTACCTTTGAATTGTCAGATGGAGCGGGCTCCACGTTTATTGATTCCATAGTACAAATATCCGACTGATCTTGTGGGTCGGCTCCAACTTATGGCGAACTCCAGCCTCCCAAACGTCGGCGCTTCACACATAGGCGATTTAGCCAATCACGATGCGGCATCCCAAGACAATGAGTTCCATGGGGACTTAAAGTTCACGCCAAGAAAACAAAGATCTTATTACAAAAAACCAGCAAATCAATGAGGAAAGGTCACTTGATATTGGAATAAGGCCTCGAACCCTTCGATCTACTGTGGCGACAAAGGGCCGAGCAATTTATACCCCTTCAATCGTACGTCGGGGACGCAGGACCGGGTGAAGTCCTCTCTGAATCGGTTTGTGGCAAATACAGACGACCGTCCTTCTTCCACTTTACCTCTGGCCTGGATGATACCAGTGACCAATCCCGCTCCACTCCTTCTGGCAATGGGCGATCATTCTCGTAGTCCCATTTTCGCCATATGTCTGCTACAATTGCCACTGCCCCCTATACAGCAAATCAGATCAATAAATACAGCATTAGGATCCAACGCACGCGATCATGAGTCAGATACAGGGCCGTACGGTGAGGGCTAACTCCTCCAACAGTCGTTTCCGCGCCAAATATGGTCTGAAGGATGAGGAACACATCCTTCCTGACTGGCTCTGGGATGCGCTCTATGATTATGCGAATTTTGCTTCTTGGGAGGCCTCCTAGGTCATTATTATTAGAGTGCTT
>KN824428.1:13068-32950 GCA_000827415.1 Serendipita vermifera MAFF 305830
GGTCCTTTGGGGTATGCTTGAGAAAAAGTAGAATGGAATCACTAATATCTTTGTGCCTGTTTTGATACCGTCAAATAATGAGATACCGAATAGGAACTACTAACCACTCGATCCCGCTCCTTAGGGGGGTGGGTCCAGAGTCGTAAATGAGCGTCGTGCACCGTGAACTCAGATATATCATCGAAACATCGGATGCGAAAGGTATCTTTAACACGATTTGCAGCGGTAAGTTTCTGGAGAGATGAGCCCCCACATCGGCTCGCATCTTCCAATCGGCTTCGGTGTCATCCACCATAATCCATGTCCATAACCTAGGTTTTGAGATCACAACGTCCCTCCATGTAGTGCTGACGAGGATGAGGGTAAAAGGACCGCACCAGTCGATAGCGACGAAGTGAAGAAACATCTCGTGCACAACATCGTCGACCAGACCTGGGATGAGGTTTCTTGTTCTTTGAACACCGAGTTCCATAACTCGTGTAGTGGCACGGTCCAAGAGATGAGGCCATGTACAGCCTCCGCCAGTCTCTCTATTCCACACAGAATCCGTTCCTGGCGACTTTTTCAAACTGTAGAATGGTATTTTAGGTCTAAAATACATTGTCTCATTCGCACTGCACACTCGTTATATGGAACCCACTAGCCATCTCCCTGGCAGATGCGTTTCGAGCACCTGCGCTGCTGACCTCTTCGCGTAGATAAGCATATTTTAACAGTTAATTATGATTCATGGTTTCCATACTTTTGGTTAGATGGCTAGTAGACTATGTTTTCGTGGGATGGCCTTCGTATACTCACCCCACTCCGCTGAGCTTGATCTCTGCCGGCACCCTGACATGCTTCAACGCGACTTACACGCTCCCAGCTGGAGGATAGTCATTCGTCTCGAGCGCCTTTGTCTCGACTTGTCACCGTGAGGACTTACCGCGACCTCAAACCCATCTCCCCCCACTCCGCGCTCCAGTGGTGGAGTAGCCCGCATATCCGCTGGTGATTCAACGTTCCCATTTCAACGGCAGGCCAACCCTTCTTCCCTTCTTCCATCTTCCTCCGTGACCACTTCCGCGGACGTCTGGAACCCGCCAACGTCGGATCCAGAAAATGACTTGGTGACGGTGAGACAAACGACCCTCTTCAGTTGAAGAACCTCCAGGATATTCGCGATCTTTGTGGTTGGAGAGCCGTAGTTGAGTATCGGAAGGAAACCAATCACTCCCCTAGCGAGCAATTCGTTCGCATCCGCATGCGCCCAGTCTTCCGAGTTCATAGGCATAAAATAGCTCGTGGAAAGAGGCTAAAGCTTCCGGTTGGACGGCCCCATTCGTTAGTGCTAGTCTTCAGAGGTGGGACCCTGGACTAAACCACATAGCAACGTTGTTCTTATCTCTGTGAAGCATTCAGCTACTGGTAGTAACGCAGAGGATGGCAGGACAGTCGGAGAGGAGGACTCACGTCAATACATCACACACACCTATTGGCGAGCCCTCGTCGCATTATACTCGCTCGCCATAGTCTCGCATAGCAAGACCTCCCTCATAGGAACCCACACAGCTCTTTCGAGTCTTCTGTGACTCTCGCCGTGGTGGGCGGATCCGTACCCATCACCAAGTCAGATGGCTCCATTGGGACACCTCGCCTAGTTCGTCGGGTTTCATTGGAAGTAATCGGGGACCGGAAGCGACGCATTTGGAGAGATAATCGACTAAGAAACCTCTATGTGTGGATTAGATAGTATATCAGATCGATGAGGACAAAAGAGGGCAGTCAGTGCGTCTTTTTGGCTACAACGATGACAACTTGAAAGATGGTTCGAAGAATATGAGATATAAGAAGAGGAATGAGGGGGTATGACGGCACGCACCAGCTCCTGGGTCCGGTAGAACGTCCATTCTCCCTGAGGGCTGTTTGTAGAATTTGGAAATGTCGTGACCCAAAACGTCAGCCATGGGTTGCTAGACCAAAGTATGGGACTTTTCTCGCTTCATGCGCGACCCAGGCCTCCCAATGTAACTTTGGGATCGTCCTTGAGAGCGATGCCGCTGATGGTTTTTGGTTTGCGGCTTTACGGCAGGGGCTGCCGTTGAGCCTGACGGCTTTGTTTTCGTCTTTCTTCTGTTTTGGGTGCTTTTCCATCGTGTTATCGGTGAAAAAGATCATGGGAAGGGCTCGAGCGGCAAGGCCAAGTAATTGCGCCCAAATCGACTCTTCGACCCTGCCGTCGTATACCGATCTGATCACTCACAATGGATAAACGCCCTTAATAACAACATTTTGTTACGAGTCATGGCCATAATCAGCCATATATGGATTAGAAGCTCTTTCATTATCACGAGCATTTGTAGCAAATAATAGAATCGAACGAGGAATTCGACCTGCATATGCACATATGGATAGAAGTTAACTGGCTAATAATACAAAGAATGATTACGCAAGGTGCTAGAATACCAGTCAATGCCACGCCAACCCGTGTCTTTGGTAATGGACACCTCCGTTTCTATCCTTGTACACCACTCTTTACCAACACACACCCAGCCGCCCGAAAAGCATTCATAGCACCACTCACTATCGTCAATTTCTTGCTTGTCTCTGTCGACATAATCCGTCTCATATCCTTCGGGTCCACTATTTAGGGCTGCTTTAATTTCCCAGACTATGGCGGGGTGCGGGAGAGAAGGGATCCTAAGGGTCTTTATCCCGCCTCTTCCGTTGGATTTGTTAAATTTCCCCAGCAAGTCGATTAGTGGTTTCCAGGGAAAGACGGTATTGAGGACTAGCGTCGTAAGGCAAGAGAGATCCTCCGCATGTTTCATCATACAGTGAGATATTGTGTTTATGTGATCTTCGGGCCAAAAGTCCCCCACAATATGCAATGTACGAAGGCTTAGTAGCCTAAAGGTCGAGATGGCATCACTAGCGTCCGCCGCCTCGCATTGCAGGTATTCCAGGTCTGCGAAGACACGGGCATAACTAGGATCCAGCATTTCGGAATAAAAAACCATTAAACCTGCTGTACGGAGGCTTCGGTCTACAGCTGTGGCGTATTCTGTGAAGGAAAATGTACTCCACGTAATGGAGCCGCGGGACATTGCCATATCTGCCACATAGGGCCGAAATTCGTTTATTTCTCTGTTTTTTCTTCCCGAAACGGTATCGAGATATTTAGGATAACTATCGTAGTTTGTATGGATTATTTCTGTTGTCCCCAGGGGGTACGTGAAACTGTCCGTTGTAGACATGTGTACCGAACATTTCTTGGCTAAGAATGATAGAATGGAATTAAGTGCCGTACTCGATTCCCCCGCAGATAGGCGAGAAAACATTTCCTGGAGAGGAGGAAGATAAATTCTGAGACTATGAAGCCGATGCCATGCGGGATTTACATCCAAGGCGGGAGTATCTGCTGCCTCATCGAATGATAGAATATGTAGGAATAGCTCAGATGGAGACATCTCCATACTTCCTCTCATCATCACAGCTAGAGTCCGTTGAAGGGAGCCTCGCAGTGTGAGGCATTCGATGCGTGGTGCAGAGAGATAGCCCAAGATACTAAAAAGGCCTAGCCAAGCATCTTCATCGAAAGAAAAAAGTATCCAATGACCCATAGGACACTCAATGTCAAGAACTCGAAGGGAAAGAAGGGAAATGCTTGGGAGGCTGAGAATCTTATTCCATGCGACCATATTATCACTGAGCTTCAAGTAGTTCAGGTTGCTTAGTGAGGGCAAGATGTTCCAGAGCTCCACCAGTTGTACCCGAACGGCCGAATTGTCCATGCTTTTGGGATCGTGACGGAGTGTCAGTTGTGTAATGAGACTAGGTGAGCTTTCTGACAACACAGTTATCAGGTTTCCTGCTGCAATGTCCTTGTAGGCTGTGTCCGTTGAGCGTGGTTGATCTATGTCCCCATCTACAATTCGAATGCGCTCTTTTGAGGCATCTTTTAGGAGCAAAGAAAGGGTGTCTCTAATATACTTGCTCCTGTTGGGTACAGTCAAGTAATGAAGCGCTGGAGTGGAGCTACTGGCCTATCTTCGGGTAACCCCTCTTCATACAAGTTTCGAGCTTCGAAAATGAGAGTAGTGCATCGGGAAGTAAAATGCACCACTGAAACCTCGGACATGAATGGAACCTTTACCACAATTTGCAACGGTAGGTTCCTAGAGAGGTGAGCACCGACATCAGCACGTAGTTTCCAATCGGGCTCAGTATCATCCACCATGATCCATGTCCAAAGTCTCGGTTTTGAGATCACAACGTCTCGCCATGTGTTGTTTACGAGGATGAGGGTGAAGGGACCGCTCCAATCGATGGCGATGAAATGAAGAAATATCTCGTATGCAACGTCATTAATAAGCTCTGGTATTAGAACTCTTGTCTGATATGCAGCTGATTCCATAATTCCTGTGGTGGCGCGGTTCAAGAGATGCCGCCGCGGTCCAATCATATAACCCTAATCTTATGTGTTTTTGACTCCAAGTCTGGGGAGATGGGCAGGGAAAAGCTCTTTCATAACCGTATGGCCTACATTCGAAAGAAAAATTCTACACGTCTATAAATGCATGATTGGAAACCACTTAGATAACAATCTCTTCATCAAATATTCCGGTTAAGCACCAGTAATGCAGCATGCTAGAATACCAATCAACTCCCTGCCAATCCGTGTCTTTAGTGATGGACACTCCTGTTTCCTTCCTTGTACACCACTCCGCACCAAAACACGCCCAACCACTCCTTAATCATCGATAGCATCCCTCAGAACAGTCGCTTATCTCCCTATCAATGTAGTAGGTGACATATCCTGCGGATCCACTATTGAGAGCTGCCTTGATTTCCCGCATGATGACAGGGTGAGGAATATTAAGAAGCCTAAGGGTCGTTATTCCACTTCCTCCGTTATATTTATTAAAGTTCCCCAGAAAATGAATCGTCGGTCTCCACGGAAAGGCATAACGAAGGACGAGCGTTGTAAGATGAGGAAGGTCTTCCGCATTTTCCATCATACATTGGAACAGCGTGTCCATGTCATAACTTGAACCTATATCCAATGTGCGTAGCCTCCGCAATTTAAATGTTGTGAAAGCCTTCGTAGCGTGAACCGCCCAGCATTTCAGATACTCCAGACCGGCGAAGACACGGTGGTGACGAGGATCCAGCATTTTTCCACTGAATAGCTCTAAATATGACGTCTCGTAGCTTTGGGCGCCGATGGTGGCGTGTTCTGTGAAAGATAACGTGTTCCATGAAACAGATCCTCGGGACAATGCCACACCTGCAATGAAGTGTCGAATCTTATCTTCATCTGTTGTCCCTCCATGAATACCGAAGCTCGTAGAGCGGCCATTATGGTAGATATAGGGACTGTCCCCAGTCCCTAATAAGTCAATAGAATCCTCTGCTGTAAAAATAGGTACTAAGCATCCCCCAGACAGTGATAATAGAATTGCGTTGGTTGCTATGGCTAGCTCGTCTATCAACAGGCGAGAGAACATTTCCGGGCGAGAAGGCAGACTAAGTCGAAGCCTGTGGAGTCGATTCCACGCAGGATTGACATTCACGAGTGGATTATCTGCTGCTTGATCACAAGATGAAATGCGTAGGAATAGCTCAGATGGACACGTCCTCATATTCCCCTTCAAGATCACGGCCAGCGTTCTCTGAAGAGAGCCTCGCAAGATGAGACTTTCGATATGAGGTACAAAGAGGTAGTCCAAGACGCTAAACAGACCTAGCCAGGTATCCTCTTCGAAAGAAAAGAGAATCCAATGAGCCATAGGGCATTCAATGTCGAGAGTTTGGAGAGATAGAAGGGAAATGTGAGGGAGGATGGTGACTTTCTTCCAGATGACCATATTCTCGCTGAGCTTTAAGTAATTTAGATGGATTAGCGAGGGCAAGATGTTCCACAACTCGGCCAGTTGAATCCGAATAGCCGGCCTCCCCATACTAGCGTCGTTGTGATGGAGCCTCAATTGTGTAATGAGGATAGGAGAACTCCCTACCAGCACGTCTTTGAGTCGCCTTCCTCATTTAATCTCATCGTAAGCTGCATCGTAAGTTTCGTCATTTGCGTAATGGAAGGATTTTTGTGTTCTATCCCCGTCTAAAACCCTAATAGGCTGCTTTGGGACATCTTTGAGGAACAGAGAAAGAGAGTCGCCAATATACTGATTCCTGTTGGGATACAGTCAAGCGATGAAGCACACAATAATAGATTACTAACCTATACTTGAGTGATCCCGCTCCATGCGAAGATGGTGTTTCGAAAATAAGAGTTGCGCAGCGAGATGTTAGCTCAGTCATTGAAACTTCAGACGAGAATGGAACCCTTAACACGATTTGTAGCGGCAAGTTCCTAGAAAGGTGAGCACCGACATCGATTCGCGGCCTCCAATCAGGTTCAGTGTCGTCCACCATGATCCACGTCCACAGTCTAGGTTTGGAAATAACAACATCTCGCCATGTTGCATTTACAAGGATGAGGGTAAAGGGACCGTTCCAATCGATAGCCACAAAGTGAAGAAGTATCTCGTATACGACATCATTGACCAGACCTAGAATTAGACTCTCTGTCGTGCGGGGGGATGTTTCCATAAACTGCTGGTAACGGTGGGGTACAAGAGGCTGCGGTTAGTCAGACCTTTGCCAGTCTCCATGTGCCACGCGAAAGCTGCCCTTGGCGTCTTTTTACCTCTGATCTAGGAGTGAAGACCGCATTCAAATCTCCAATAAAAAGCTCCTGTTTCATAAAATGTATCCGCTGACTGATCTCTAGTAGCCTGCCATCGTCTCAGTAAGAGGGCTGTGACTACGCTCGCTCTGTTCGCAGAACGGGCGAGGTGGCATAGGGATCTTTCCTATCTCCAGAAGGTGTGCGGCGCCGGCAAGGCGGGCGGACAGGCAGCGGGCTAGGGCGGGCCAATGGGCGTGGTGGGCGGGAAAGAACGGCCCAGCTGCCGCTGTCAGGAGGAGAATCGGAAAATAGGGATGAGGTGGGCGGGTGAAGCGATGGAAAGGCGAGCGAGGGCTCTTGAGCGATGAGGCGAAGGGAGTGGCGGTAGCGAGAAGCGTGAGCCACCCGCTACCAACAGCCTCGCTCGTCTGCTGCGAGCACAGCACCGAGTTTGGTGCTGTAGGAGACGACAAGGCTGTTGTATGCTGCCTTCGCCTCCCTCTCACAGCCCGGGGAAGGTCTACGACCTTCCTCTCAGTATGAGGCGGCTAGGTGGCCACCCTTTACAATCCTACCGACCAATGCACTCTGAACCTTCCAGTGGGAGATGAACAGCATGTAAAATCACGTGATTTCGGGGAAAAAGATGAATAGCAATAGGAAGGTTCGATGGGACTGGTGACGGGGCATTAGAATAAATGAATCAGCAGAAAAGCAAGTTGACATCGAGGATATCTTCATTAAATCGTTACAACCTGGCGCCTTCACCCTGCACACAAATGGCCATATGCGAAAGAGGCTGCCGCGGAACCCAAGCTAGCGACAATTTGGGTGTTTCATCATGTTTAGGAACTATATGGTCATAATTCATCCTAATATGAACAAGAATAGGTACCCAGTTTGCGGTTCATGTAAATTGAACCAACGACTGGAGGTCCATGTACTAAAGTCGGACGTTTGGAGGCATATGCTTCATGGCCTGTCTCACACCCAAGTCTCCAAGAACGTCTAAGAGAGAAGGTCAGATATCGAGATACCGATCACGAAAAGAAGCCTACCTTCGACTCCGCCAAGGATCGCGTCGAAAGCGGCAGTGCGTCGGTACTAGAAACCATATTAGGCCCCGAATGGGAGAGTTTCGCAGGATTGACGATCACGTACGTTTTCGATGATTCGTCCCATCCCAGTCTGCGTTAACGATCTACCACCAAATATCTGTGCCGCATCCTCCGCTGTTTGTTGTCCACTACGCGTAATGAACATCTTCAACAAAGCAATCTGCCTAAAAATGAGGCGACGTTTATCAGTGGGCATTTAGAGGAGTTATGACAGATATAGACCACTTACCCTGCCAATTTGTCGGACTGCTCCTTATGAGACATCTGGGTCATCTGATAGGTGATGTTCTCTAGCCATGATTGCACTGCTTCGACCCGCGCGATCATATTTGCAAGTCTGATGGAAATGAGCGACGGTAGTAAAAGTAATGGTAACCTCACTTGTGTCTGATGACCGGCTGGGAAACGAGTGGTTTTCCGAAGACGAAACGCTGATTTGACCACTTAAGACACTCTTCGACGACTAAACGCATACTGCCGGCACTGATACCTGGGGCGGGTCAGTTCAAGTAGGTCGAAAAGCCAGGTACGAACAGTTCATCATCCACCGCTCACTATAATGTAGTTAGCATTGATTGCAAGGAGGCACAGCACACTCACTGGTTAAAGTTCTGAAGGATGACCTTCATGCCCTTGCCAACCTCGCCAAGTGTGTTCTCCACCGGCACCTTGACACGATCAAACGTGACATACGCCGTTCCGGCCGTAGACGAGTAGCTCGTCTTGATTGCCTTTGTCTCGACTCCATCACCGCGAGGAATCACCATGACCGTAAACCCGTTCTCCCCAGTCCGCACTCCAGTGGTAAAGTAGTCGGCATATGTCCCGTTCGTGATCCACTTCTTCGTCCCCGTCACAACCCAATACTTCTTCCCATCTTCCTCCGTCACCAACTCCGCAGATGCCTGAAGCCCGCTAACGTCGGATCCGGCAAAGGCCTCGGTGATCGCAAGGCAAATGAACTTCTTCGCTTGAAAGACTTCGGGGATAATCTTGGCCTTTATGGCTGGGGAGCCGTAGTTGAGTATGGGGGGAAGGCCGATGACGCCTCCAGCGAGCAATCCGTCAAAGTACCCGCGTGTGCCCAATCTTCCGAGTTCGTAGGTGAGAATCGACTCGTGGAAAAAGTCAAACTCTTCCGGTTGGATTACGCCATCCATTAGCTTTAGCCCCTTGAGGTGGGGCCCTGGGCCAAAGCGCATGGCAATGATGTTCTTTTCTCTACAGAGTAGTCAGTTGATGCGATAAACAAAACAAGTTTGGGGTGATTGGAGAGGAACTCACGCCAACGCGTCGAACACCTTTTGGCTAGCCCGCTTCCCATTTTCCTCGCAGGCCATGGCATCTGGTAGCACTACCTCTCGCATGAACCCTCTCACCGCCTTTTGGAACCGTCTGTGGCTCTCGTTGTGATAGGCGGAACTGTATCCATCACCAAGCCACATGGCTTCTCCATAAGGCACTTTGCTTAGCTCGTCGTGTTTCGGAGGGAGTAGTTTGGGACCAGTAGAGATGGATTTAGGGAGAGAACCGACTATGAGACGCTTATATGCAGGCTTGGCCAGGACTTCGGCTCGGTGGAGAGAAAAGAAGGCGGTCGTCGCGTCCTTTCCGGCTATACAGCGGAGTTAACTTGAGACATGAGAGAGGTTAAAGTGGAATAAAGGTAGATGGTGGCACGTACCAACTCTTGGGTCGAGTAGAACACCCATGCCTCCGGGATGCATTTTGTAGAATTTGGAAAGATCATAGACAAGAGTGTCTATTATGACCCACTAGCCACAATTAGATGATTTATTTCTCTTTATGTGCGCCTCGGTCTCACCAAGTCACCTTCAGAGCTGTGCTACACAAAGGTTCAGTGATACCGGCTAATGCGAAAGTGCAAAATAATACCTTTTCCACTTCCTCTATCGTTATCTCTCGAAGGTTAGACATTATTTTGATTGAGACTGTCGAAGTTGGGAGCCAAGGAGTGGTAAACGCTTTTGACCAATAACCGGTGCCGGATTCGCAAGTTCACGTGGATCCCGTGTTTGGCTCTCCGCGCTTGCTTTCGGCCTCAATAAGGAATAATTGATATTTATTCTTATTGAATTACTGGATCCGGCATTGGTTTGTGGACCAAGCTGAGAGAGCAACCTGCATCCGACAGACTTTGACATCCATCGCCCTTACCGGCTAGAGGCTATGAGCTCTTGCTGTGTTCAAAAGACGTATTCCCTGAGCATGACACGCTATAATCGGAGATGATGTTGCAGATGGGCGTACGTGAATCATCTTGAGGCTCAACACCGTCGATCCACCATGTCCATCAATTACGAAGAGAAGTATGCAGACCGCAAATTTCTTCACGAACAACATTCCATTAAGTGGTTCTCCATAAAACCAGGGTATCAATGGAAACCTCCCCCAGACTGGGATGATGAAGAACCTCCGAGCAAGGTTCCTAACGCTGCAGGCGGCGTTGGGACGGCTACTTTATGTAGTCACTCTCTCAAAGGCCCACCCGAGAATAACGCGTGGGATATTTACAATACCGAGGCGTCAAAGGTTGACTTCGAGCTCATCAAAGACTGGACCGCTAGTCTCAATTCACTACTCGTATTCGTCAGTACTTGGTTTCTTTTCCATATCTACTCAATTCCTGACTGAATACAGGCGGCCATCTTCTCGGCCGTTCTCTCGGCTTTTGTCGTCGAGAGCAAGAAGCTGCTAGAACAAGACCCCTCGGATTCGATGAAGGACGCAATGGTGTTCTATATCAATCAGCGTGTAAATGGTACCCTTATTCCGTACGTTAACCCGGACTTTCAACCGAGCACAGTGGCGATCTCGATAAACTGCCTCCTCTTTGGCAGCCTCGGTGCCAGCCTCGTAGCCGCATTTGCAAGCATCGTTGCGCTCCAATGGGTCACCGACTATGACCTCGCCATCACCCGCGGTGGCTCCACACCATTTGACAGAGCGAATTGTCGTCATTCCCGATATGAAGGGATAGAAAAGTGGAAGATGGGGGGCATCATCGCCGCTCTACCGCTCTTCCTCCACTTTTCCGTCGTACTGTTCCTCGTCGGCGCAATTCAGTGGACACTGCTGCTCAACACAATAGTGGGCAGTGTGGTCATGGCCACTGCCGCGATAGCTCTCCTTTTCTACCTTGCATCCACCTTCCTCGGTGTCATGTCTACTTCCTCCCCTTTCCAGACTCCGCTCTCCCGAGGAATCGTCACGCTCTTCCATGTATCTCAGCATGCGGGGAATCGACCGTTATGGAGGCTTTTCTCTTCACCGTCTCTACCCGACGTTGAGAGCCAGAATAAGAACCGGAAATCTATGGGTGAACCCACTCAATCTAGTGTGGAGCAATCATTGGCCGCGCTCAAATGGGCCGTTAGTCGGGTAGACATCACCGCAACTTCACATCGACGCCTTTTCCACCTCCTCCAACAAGCAAAGGTTCTCGGGGTCTTTGACCAAGAGCAGGTCGCAGACGACTGGATCAAGATTGTAAACGAGGTTGCGTGGACTCATGTTGGGAGATCAGAAAACCGAGTTGTCACGGAGGAAGATGAAGAGGAATTTTCATTACTTTGGTCCCTCTCCAAATACGATCACATTTGGCAGATACTTTCAACTATTGACTCTCGTGAAGGGTCCTATGAGGTAGGCAATGACCCCTCCCAAGAGCAAAACTCTACCCAGGCTGATCGTCCCAAGCAGCAAGGAATAAAGGGCAATATCAGTGCCCACTCTCATCCACCGGTCCTTGCACACAAAATGAGCCAGGCCGCAGGCCTTCACGCCCACTCTGCTCCACCCAATGCCGCATTCCTATTGCTTGGAACACCACAACGGTTTCCTGACGATGATAACGTACCGATGCATATCAAGATCCGTCTCTCACGATGGACTTGCACTGGATTTTTAAGGCGCCACTGGAAAGTCCTTTGTGCGCACTTTGAAGATGCCAACGCCAACGTGCACACCGAACTGCTGGCAGAATTCCTTTGCAAGGGGATGAGCGGTGCACAACCAGCCCGCGATGTACACAAAACAATCGGCGAGTTATGTGACATTAGAAGGACCATTGGCATGCCGTTCCAGACACTTGTTGCTCTGTTTCAGCTACTTGTCTGCGGGGGCAGCCGCATAACCTACCACGCAGACACTTTAAGTCTGGAGGATCGAACGCTCTGCAGGCTATTCCCATTTAACCTCAAATCCTACCTTGATTTTGTCAAAGGGGCCAGCCCCACTCGCCATTATAAGCTTCTCGGCTTAATAACCCAAGCGGTGTTAGTTGGCGTACATTATGAGCGTTGGGACTCTCAAAAATTCTGGCCACTCATAGAGGAAATCACTACGATAGTTTTCGAATCGCCGATGCGAGGTTGGGCAAGTCATGATCATAGCTGGAACCGGGAGGCCGAACGCCGCACTGACAAGACTAAGCCTGAGGACTGCGCTTACGCAAAAATCCACTTTCTCGTTCGCCTTCTCAGCGAACAACTGCTCTCTCCTCCTGCGAAAGGCAAGATGAGAAGCTATCCAATGGAAGTACAGGTATATGATACGGACATCATCCATGTCTTCCTACGCTCAGTACAATGCGCCACAGTGGCCGAACCGATCCAATACCTCAGTAACCTTGCGCTCATATGCAGGGGGTGCGACTATCTCGAAGAGATCGTAGATCATTTCGACAAAACCTACCGGATTCCCGGTTATAGAGACGATTATAAACTGGAGAATGATATATTACTGGAAAGATTAGTGGCTGACATTGATGGAGATAGGGTCCCGTCTAGGTCTTGGTGGAAACTAGGAGGACGTTAACGACGAGCTCTCTCGACCGCCGACCTTGTAGAAGTCCGGTTCAAAAAGGCTATCTAAGGATACACGGGATTTGGAGTCCTTAAATAGTCCGTCTCCTCTGCCAGGGGCGCCGAACTCGGGGGTTTCGCGGCACCCACGCTTGCACTAGTCTGCCACGCCACGGAAACCCCTCGGCGCCGCAGATGATAATCTGTAACCGGCTAGACCACACCAGTTAATCGCCAATCATGGAACAACGAGGTCTACCTCCCTCAAGTGTTGTCGTTCATTATATATCATACTCATAATTTGTCTGCTCTCATTTGGCACGTTTGACACTGCATCCCCAGAATGTATTTATTTAACGTATATTATGGTATCCAATGTTCAAATTAAATGATCTAAATGATACAAAAGTGCCCAGTGAGCGAAAGAATCACGACACACAGAAAGGCCGAGCCACCAATCTACGCCGATGACGCAGTATTTAGACTCTCTACCAGTGAACTTCGACACTTTCCTCATTTAGAAATGGTCAAGAGGCGAGGATGGGCCTTTGTAGTTAGATGGGCGTTATCAAAATGTCAATCGCAGTGCGTACCTGACAAGTGATCGCTCCGCGCCACTAGAAGCTGTGTTGCTGATCTATTGTAGGTCTCTTATATTTAGTTGCTTCATTTCGACAGGGGCACGGCCAACCCTAAAACAGGGACGCTTGTACTTGGGCGTTCGTCATTCGAGCTTGGACTCGACCTCATCTCCTGACGAAGCACATGAACAGGCTGAGCCAGCTCAGTCGTTTCGCGGGGTTTGATAGGTCAAATATCTTCCCCTCTTCTAATGCGGCAAGAAATCATGACCACCAGACAAGTGTCTTCGACGCCGCAGGCGGCGTCGGTGCCACTCCTACATTCATTCATCCATCTAAGAGCGTCCATGAGACTAGCGCGTGGGACGTATATAATAATGAAGCAATGAAGGTTGACCTCGAGCTCATCAAGGATTGGACAGCCAACCTCAACTCGTTGCTCGTATTTGTCAGTATTCAATTCAATAACTAGATATTTATTGACCTTATACAGTCGGCTATTTTCTCTGCTGTCCTCTCAGCCTTCATCATCGAAAGCAAGAAGCTGTTAGAGGAGGATCCCATGGATTTGATGGCGGATGTGATGATATTCTACGTCAATCGTCGTGCAAACGGCACCGTTACTCCGTACGAACTGTTGGATTTCGGTCGTTCTGCGCAACGCTGAGTCCAGCGCCATCGGCGACCGACAGCCAGCCGCGATCGCGTCGGGCGAGCGCGTCGGATTCGCGCCGCAACCGATCGCGCTAGAAGTTCTGATATGATATAATTAGTAATAATTAGTTAGCGAGTTTGTTTCGTTTCACCTCCGCTTTTCTATATAAAGCGAGACGATCACACGAATCCTCTTTAGCGCGTTCTATAGCTAAAGAGGTTAGTGTATCGTTCTCATCGTATTCGTTTAGTTCTAATAATCGGTTTCTAGTATATTTTCACAGGTAGATAGTTATATAATATACAGCGCGTTCTATAGCTAAAGAGTATATTTTCACACGAACGCGTGGAGTTCCAGCCCAGTGCCCTGGCCGTTTCCATCAACTGTCTCTTCTTCAGCAGTCTCGGGGCCAGCCTGGTTGCCGCATTTGCGAGCGTTGTGGCATTACAATGGATCAATGGATACGATTTGGCCATCACCCACGGTGGCTCTACACCCTTTGATAGAGCAAACCGACGTCATTTCCGATATACTGGGATAAAATCATGGAAGATGAGTCTCCTAATCGCCATTCTCCCACTTTTCCTGCACTTCTCAGTCGGATTATTCTTTATTGGGATCGCTCACTGGACATACTATGTTAACAAGAGTGTTGGTGGCATCCTAATATTCACAGCTGTGCTGGCTGCCCTTTTCTACTTCATTACCACCTCCATCGCAGTTCTCCAAGACGCAGCGCCATTTACGACACCCCTCTCTCGAGGTGTCAAGGCTTGCATCTCTACAGTTCGTCAGCTAGATTACCGGCGGCTTCTTCAGCTTCCAGTAGCATCCCAAGCAACCGCGCAAAGTAGTGACGAGAGTCTCCGACGTAAGAACGATACTCTCAAACCAAGTCTAGATCATTCCTTGCCTGCATTGGAATGGGCCGCCATCCATGTCGACGTCTCGCCAGCGTCTCATCGGCGATTGGTACTACTCCTCCAACAAGCGAAGATTCTCGGTACCTTTGACGCGGCACCAGTTGCGACACACTGGATCAGGATAATTAACGAGGTTGCTTGGACTCATCTCAAGAAGTCAAACACTGAAGTAATCTCATCTGAGGATGAGCAAGAGTTTACATTGCTTTGGGATGTCTGTAACATCGACCACGTCTGGCAGCGCCTTTTGGATTTCAGGCCATGTAAAGAACTTGGGAGAAAAGGCAATAGCCCTTTTGAAAGTGCGAGCTCTGTGGAGACTGGGAGTGGAAGGTTGGATCAAGTTACAGTGGGCCTCTACGATCCCGCAGATCTCCACTCTGGTACCAGCAAAAAGTGTACTACGAGACCTCTTGCCCACAACTCGGCACCACATGATACGGCTTTCCTATTACTTGACTATCCACGTCAGTTTGCCTCTGATGTGAGGATGAGCGTCAAGATTTTCCTCTCAAGATGGGCAAACTCTAGCACGCCAATGGAGTTTTGGTCAGAAATTTCAAAATTCGATGAGTATCCCGGAAACTACGTTACCCGGACGGCTAAAAGTCTTTGCGACAAACATGATAGCACAAAGCCGGATAGGAATTTGCACAACGCAATTCGCGATATCGCCGATTCAGGTCTACACCATGGCATGCCATTGGAAACAAGTGTTGATATGCTGGCACTCTTCGCCTGTACTATAACGGGAGAAACCTTCCGAGCTACAAGCGGTGGACCGGGTGGCCCACTGGCTCCCAGGTTGTTGCTATTTGACCTGAAAGCGTATTCTGAGCACATCATGCTAAATGACACAATACAGCACTATAGGCTATTATGCCTGATTGCCGAAGGTACCGTCACAGAGCTTCAAAATCCCGACGCTCCTGTTCGCGATTGGGCACCTCTAATAGACGATCTATTCACATTGCTTTTGGCTTCTCCCTCGGAGGGATTCTCCACCTCTTGCAGTCGTGTAGAAAGCTGGGAGCGTCTCTGCATGAGGAAGCAGGACGCTTTGGTCAAAAAGGGGCGTATTCCGAAAAATGCGGAAGGAAACACCCGAAAAGTACTTTCCATTCTGCTTCATCTTGCTGAACAACTTGACTTTCGCATTTTCCCCAACAAATCCCGTGGATTTGGGGTACAAGGCATAATGGATGTAGGAACGCTTCTCGCCTCCATCAAGAGCATGCTAGATGACACCACTTCCGTTGAGCCGAGTGACACTGTCGTCTTTATTGTATACGTTTGTAAGGCGGTACAATACCTTTATGATCGATCCGAAGAGATCAAAGTCCTGCGCCGATTGTCTCAACGGTCCAGCCAACGAGTGCCGCGCCTCCATGTTCCGGAGTAGTTCTTTATAGCATTAGTTGTAGGACTCTATATTAGTATCCGTATCAATTATCTTTCCTTTTTTCGAGATGGGTTGTCCTTCCGCATGATGCATACGCTTAAGCTTTCTTCTCGATTGGAGAACCTTATGTCGTCAAGTTAGTTAAGCCATGTATGGATGAAGTTATCGTCTGTGAAAGTCGTAGGCGGGGCATAAATGAATCGCTTCCATGATCATGTTCATTCTTTCAGGCTAGCAGAACCTGGAAGTCTTCTGTGCCATTCCCCTTACTCATTCCATTTACATACACTTTATTTGAGATTAAGCAATTCACGGCTAATTTGGGAAATACTTGAAGACTCGGCGCCTGCCAGTCTCCTAACGTCAAACTCAACTCCGACAACGCCCAAGCCAGATGGATGAATCATCTCAAATTTCTAGTCATTGGAAAGAGGTAGCACAGGAGAAATACGAATCCTTCGAATCAATTCCGAAATTCGGGCCTTGGCCTCAAAGTGACAATGCTTCGGAAGCTGCAGACACACGCCCTGAAGGGACTCAACTGCTCAAGAAGTCGAACGAGAATACCGCTTGGGATGTGTACAACACAGAGGCAATGAAAGTCGATTATGAACTCGTCAAGGACTGGACAACTAGTCTCAATTCATTGTTGATATTTGTTCGTATTTGTCTTAGGTTCCCGACTCGACCTTTCTGAACCAATTTTTACAGGCATCAATCTTCTCAGCTGTCCTCTCGGCATTCACCATCGAAAGCAAGAAGCTATTGGAGCAAGACTATGCAGAGTTAATGACAGAGGTCATGATATTCTACATCAATACTCGCGCAAACGGTACTATATCTCCTTATCCTCGAAGTGACTATCAGCCTAGCGGAGATGCTATCTTGATCAACTGCTTTCTGTTCGCCAGTCTCGGTGCCAGCCTCGTAGCCGCGTTCGCGAGTATTGTGGCTCTTCAATGGGTGAACGATTATGATGCTGCCATCACGCACGGTGGGTCCACCCCACTCGATCGTGCCAACCGCCGTGAGACGCGATACGCTGGTATAGAGACCTGGAAAATGGGCGGCATCATTGCAGCTTTGCCTCTTCTCCTCCACTTCTCTTTTGCGCTCTTTTTCTGTGGCGCTATACAGTGGACCCTTCATCTCAACTCGAAGGTGGGAAATGTATTAGTGGCAACGGCCACAGTTGCTGCCCTTTTCTACCTTGTCTCCACATTTGTTGCGGCCTTTTGTGCATCCGCACCATTTAGAACTCCACTCTCTCAGGGGGTCGTAACGTTGATTCAGGCGGTTTCACATCTAGTACATGCGAGGATATGGGGATCCGCTTCCGCGGTACTCAAAGCCAAAATGGTGATGGTGGGACAAAAGCCTGATAACAAGCTAGATAATGAAGCCGTTCGGTCAGCTATTGACCAGCGTTCGCTGGCATTGGACCGGGTAGCTCAGCAGCTCGCTGGCACATCCGATACTCAAAGGGTTTTTATCGTTCTTGAAGAAGCACTTAAAACCTCTACCTTCGAGCGTCGCCCCATTACACAGATATGGATTACTTTATTGAACACCTGTGCATCAATGATCTTACAGAAATCGTTTGATTGCGATATTACCGAAGACGACAAGAAGAGGTTTTATATACTGCAAGAGATAATGCAGTGCATCAAAGATCAGGTTCTTCAACCAGACCAAAACCCCACACCAGGCGGTTTCGAGCCATAGCATAACATCCTGGGTGAACCCTTTTCTGGGCTCACCGGAACGATTCAAGAGTCCTCTTCTTCCATGTATCGCCTACTTCATGGTATACCACTGTGTTTGGAATCCGACATGGATGTTGGCATCCGGCTGTCCAGGTGGAGAAATGCGGGCATGCCAATGTACAAATGGGATAAAATTTTCAGTGGGTTTGGACAAAAAAAGCGCGACAATAAGCGTTGCGTTACAGTATTCACAAAGTTTCTTTGCAATACACTAAATGGCAGACACCCGGAAGGAGCTGTCCAAGGCGCAATCACCAGCTCGGTACGTTTTGGTCTAGATCGCGGGATGGAGCTGGAGGCAAGCATCAATTTGTTCAATCTATTCGCTAGCATACAGATGGGAGAACGGTTTCTTGTCACCCAGCTTGACTCTGACCCGTTGGGGTCTTCTACAGCCCTTCTCGCGAACCTGGGCCCCCATGCCAAAGGTTTGCAAGATCACGAACTGTCGCTTTATTACCAAATGTTAGGCCTCATATCAAAATCTGCCTTTTATCGCTTATCTGGTATCACTTATGGTCAAACCCCATGCTCGGGTGGCGAATCTCTAATAGGAGAGATAGTTCCGTTGCTTTTGGCTGGGAAACCTGCCTATGTAGACCTCGATCTAAAAGAAGGTTGGGCACAGATCTGTGCAGAGCAATGGGAAAGACTCAGAGCGGAATCGCGCGTCGTGATCAAACCAGAAGGGGACGCCAAAATAGTGGTTTATATTCTACTCAAGATTCTCAAGGAGCTTGAAGAGCTTCCGGACGACGTACCATGGTCTCTAAAGATCCGAGATATGGGGAAAATTATGGAATCCATCGAAGGGAAACTCAAGTACATCAAGGACTTTGAGCCAAAAACCGTTTTCGATCTCATCACATTAATCTGCGTGGGGATACAGTTTCTCCAAAAGTATCAAAGTGAAGAAGATATGGAGTGGGCGGAACAACGAGTAAGAGACCAAGAAGGTAGTTATGGTGTGCAGCGGGCTCGAGTAAGAACTGACGAGATTTCAGCTGAAGAAGGTTTCCATCGACCGGCCATAGCACCCATGCTCGTAAACCGTCCCATTAACTCCGAATTTGCTCAAATGCTAGAACGAGGAGAGAAACAGGAACAGGAAAAAGAGGAACAGGATAGACTGGATAAAATGTCCTCAGACGAAAGCATATCTATCAGCCTTGCTGCAGAGGAAGAGTCTGAGAGCCTACAGGAAGTGGAAGACCACTTGGAAGCTCAAGAGCCCGAACGCCAACACCTCTCTCTCGTTCGAGACCCCGAAAGTGCTCGAATGGAGTTTGAGAACCTCGAGTGAGCAAGCTCAGAACAGGCCTTGGCTAATGATCCCACTGGACGAAGGTCCTCTGCGGTATAGTTTAGTGACTCGTAACTTTGTAAATAATAATATTGTTTGCTCATAGAAGAGTATAAGTGGCGACTGCCTATTTTCAAACTCCGACGCTAATGAGATAAGCCAAAGTTTGCTTACCTCATAGGCGGCCGCCCATTAGACTTGAACCACGACGCGTACGCTTTTCTCATCCAATGCCGCTGGAATCATGCATGCTGGTGTAAATAACACTCTTTATGAACAATTAATCATGATACAATCTCTAAAAACACGCGCAGGATCGACAATTCGGAGCACATGCGAAATGGCGATTACCCTCCAAACCGGTTTGACGCCCAAACCGACGCCATCACCGTCGTCTTTTCGCACAAAGTCGATTCGAATCCAGAGAATACAGCGGGTGTCATGACCATGGCCGGCAAGAGGTAGGTGACGCCTCTGCCACTCGAATCCGAAAAATCCGCTGACGTCGCTCTTTTGTCGTTCGATAGCCCGGAAGTACTGGTGACGCCCACACAAGACGTCGGAAAGATCCTCTCTGCGCTTCACTCGACAAAGGACAAGATCAGCGGTTCGGTCGACGTCGTGACCGCCATCCAAGT
>KN824430.1:0-20621 GCA_000827415.1 Serendipita vermifera MAFF 305830
GGTCTAGGCCCCCATCCACCTGCCGCCCATCCCAAACCCGGGTTTGGGCGCTAGGGGTTGGAAGCGCGTGTGACGTGTGACACGTCCGTTTCTCACGGAGCTTGGTAAGCCGCGCTTAAACTGAATACTGATGTTCACAGCCCACCTCGGCGATGGCAGAAATGCCCGATCGCTCCCATCGAGGTGAGCCTTTATTATATGCAAATGACTGATGAGAGTCACGGCAGACTCGAAATTCTGCACGGCGGACCCCTAACGGTCCCCTGGAATTTCCTTTGCATTTTTCACTCTGCCTCCTCGCCGCTCCTCACGCCGCGTTCGACATACAAGGTAATGTCCTAACTTCGATCGAAAGGTCGTCGTCGTCGGGTCGGTCGGTAGAGCCTCTTCGAGGCTCTCCTCCCTCCCCTCCTCCTCCTCCGTGATTCAGAGTATGCTTTCACTTTTTGGTGAATTTGCAAATTTTTAAGGTTCAAACTCCGCTCAAATTTTGAATTTAAGTGGAGTTTGAATTACATTGGCCAATTTGGGCAACAAACAAACCGTTCTGGGTATTTGGGTCCTTTCACACCTTTTTTTGGGTTGTACCAAGTTGTAGCCATGATATTTTGCCCAGCTCCCTGCACTCAAGTCATTTGGGAATAACCCCCAAACTTTTATTTTTGTGTCTATCTTCTGCACAGACAAACCTTTCTGGGTACGTTGGGTCCTTGTGCATCCATTTTTGGGCATAACAAGCCTTTGATGTGATATTTTGCCTGGCTGACAGCATTTTGGCCATTTGAGATTGTCCCACAAGCTTTTATTTTTTGCATTCATATTTTGCACACATAGCTTCTACTCACTGTTTTCCTCTGCAATCTGGACCCATTTATCCACTGCACTACCAGCAAATTTTCTTTGACCATGGTTAGTCATGAGTGCTGCAAGCACTATTGCCTCTTCCCATTGTGCCCAACCAGTTTCTGTTTCACTCAGCAAATGAAGCAGCCAGTTCTCATTGGCTCATGTCACAAGCTATTTTTTCCAGCAAGTAATTCTAAACAACAGCAGTCACATGTCAAGCCAATCAGTAAAAGTCTTGAAATAGCAGTTTCATTTTGATTTTGCTCATTGTCTTGTTGCTACATTTCATTTCTTGTCATATGAAATACCTGGCTACAGATATTTGTACTAGTCATTAATGTAGATAGCAAACATTTATTATAAATGTCATTTGTGCTTTTAATTCCAATTTTTGTGCATTTTTTGAACATTTTATTGTGCTACTAGCTATCATAACCCATTCCCAATGTCCCTGTCGATGCCGTCCCCCTCTGGAGCCCCTGTCACTGCTTTGGTCCATCTTGGCTCCATCCCTATATACGTCCCTACACATTTTTGGCTAGTCCACCAGCAAGAAATTTATGAACAGCCCATCCCTCGTTTCCTTTGTTATACAGGATCACCACTCATTCTAATTTTTCCCCTGTCAAGTCGAGTCCCTTTTAGTCACATTTAAAGCGACATGTAACACGCCGTTGCCAATGTAAACAAGCCATCCACAGAGGTACGTTGTCACGAACCGCTCACGATAACACCATCACCGCCTTCCCCCTATCATTTCTCCTGTCTCCGTCTCGGTCCGTCCTCAGGTCGCCCCTATATAAAGCCCCCTGTATTCCTTGCTAGTTTGTTAGCGAGAAAATCACCAAGGATCCGCCCACCTTTTTCCTTCATACGCGTGATCGTAGCTCAACGCACATCGCTCGTTCCTCGCGATGCTCTCCTCACCTTCCTCTACCTCCGCGAACCCCCCTACGCGCTCGTCTCCCTCGTCGGCACTGCCCCGTCATCCTCAGTACCTTCCATGGTCCTGACATACATGTTGATTCTCCAAGGCGACCTTCCCATTCGGAGTACTGAGAAAGGTGGGCAGAAAGATTAGAAAAATGGATACCATCTGCGCACGCGTGGCCTTGTTGGACAGCTTTGTGCGAAGAAAAGCTCCCGTGATTTATTTTTCATATTGGATGTATACATTAACAATGCGAAGATGATACCTAACAAACGACGCGCCAGGTAAGCTCCACAGTGACAGGGCCTCGTTTGAGAAATCACTTGTCACTCACCAATTTGCCCTTCACCCGTCGTTATATCTCCAATACGCGTTTTCCTCACGATATATTTATTCTCTCCCCCTCGCCCACCCGCCCACCCGCGGCCGTCCAACGTCTGCTTGGATAATCGAAACGCGTTTGTGATGCTGGAGGAGTGTCGAGTCGGCGGGCCAATTGGGTGAAGCGGGTCCGAGTGTGTGCAGAAGGAATCGTAGTAACCCATTCCCTACATGTCCACCGACATCTTTCTTCCCTTGAATTCCCTCTTTCGTCATTTTGACGCCCTAGTCCGTCTCGCTTCTATTCGCCCATATCAGGCTCATGACTTTCGTGCCAGTCGCCCAGTGAGAACATCACCGAGGGCACGTCTCCCTCCCTTATGCGCGATTTCGGCCCGCCGCACCACTCGTCCCTCGCGAGATGGTCCCCTAATCCCCCGCAACTATCCTCGATCCCTCTCCTGTGCTCATCGCCCCCTTCGGCACCGTCCCTGTCCTCCTCGCTCTCATATTCCCAAAGGAGATGGTAATCTCGAGACGTTTCCCACTGATTCCAATCCTCGGGAGACACGTGTGAGTGTCCTTTGTGCATGAAAAAGTAAGTGAGTATACGTAAAAGTTGTAGGAAATGGTCTTACCTGGGTCGTTGATATTCACCCGGCCAAGTGCGGATGTTCCAGTCATAGCTTTGCTTGCTATAGGCGGGCTCGACGCTCATTTCGGATTCGTATTGGATTGCACATCGCGTTACTCGTTTGATGTCGATGCAAAAGCGTGATGTATTGGCTCTCTAACTGCTTTGAGGTACGTTTATTAACGCATCCTGTAGCAACAGCGGTATAATATCCGTATCATACGATGCTATTAGACATGTCAGCAATGGTACTCTGATAACGGCAAGGAAAACGCACCACCAGTCTATCGTGGCGTTGCGTTCGGGCTAGTTGTACAAGTACGCGGGTGTTGGTCGTCTCCTGTGTATTCACGTTCAGTTCGTTTATATCCATAACCCATCTCAGTGTCGTCAGCCTGAGAACGACGTGCTTATCTTTGATGCGTCGGACTTGTAGTCGTCGCACATTCGTCTTGGGAAGGTAAAGCCTACGTAGTTAGCTCGATAATGGCGTCATATTTGTCTAGCTAGCATGTACTCGAATACCTATACATGATGATTGGCCTCGTCTGCCGCGACCGCCGTACCCAAGAGAGACAATGCAATAAAAGTTGGTCTCTATGTGAGCTCCTCATCTCAATATCCGTGTTACTTAGCTTGACGTTCTTCGTAAACACGAGTCGGTCGTTCGATGGGCAAGGTATAGATTCGCCCCGGTAGCCAAAACGATAGCTTTTAATGAGATACGATTGTATAACGAGTCATATAGCATTCATCTCCTTGAATATGGCGTAGTCGGCAATTCCGAAGGACGGCGGAGTCATGGCCGGGTTCAAGTTGTGGCCCGTCGCTTTCGACCCGACCATATTCTCGCCGACTTGCAAACCATCTCGATACGCGCACGAAACCACGCGTAAAATACCTCTTTAATTTCATATTTGAGACTACGACCGCCTACTTTGGTAGCAAAACTGCGGCGTCGACGTTACGCGTCTTTCTCGCATCTCCAATATGAAATGTATAGAACGGTAGCTCTCTAGTTTTGCTTTAAAATCTGCAATGCACAAAGAGCTAACTCTATAGCGGCCCCCGATGCCGAAAGCGACGGTCAAATTTCTGATCGGGAACGTGTATGATTAGTGACTCGTTCTATATACAAAACTTTTCATTTCATGATGAACGATCCCGGTAACCATTAGACACAACGCCGATCCTGTACCCCTGGAGACGTCCCGACTTGACGCACGTTCGTTAAACCTACGGCTGCCAGTTCGGGTTTCGGCCGCTTACCTCATCCAGTCGTACTCGGGGACTCATTAACCACACAGAAGGTGCACGAGAGCGACATATTCCACCGCCACTTGCACTTGATGGCTGTGCGTTCCCCTCCTCAAATTTCAGTGGCGCGATCGGATACTAACCGGATCGACTAGGATTGGCCGGGGTTGAATGGGATTGATGGTCGTGTGCAGTGCCTTGACTCATGTGTCAACCGTCCGCCGCCGTCTTACTCACACCCAGCCCTTTGAGGAGGGACGTCCCGTGTCGAATTTTCTTTTGGATTTGATCCAAAATACTGATCACGAACGTTCGTCACCTATCATGGCTATAATCAAGGCTTTCAGCGGCAACTTCGATCCCTTCCTTCAGTCACCCCTCAATAGTCACGAAAAGGAAAAGGCTCGAATACCATGCCCGCTTTCCCCCAGTGGAACTACTTGTTCGCCTTTGGCACCATCTTCGCTGCCCTTGATGCGTACAATATCGGGGCAAACGACGTCGCCAACGTACGTCCTCATTCCTATTCCATCGCTCATGCCGCTGACGCCCTCTTTCCTCTAGTCCTTCGCCACATCCGTCGCCTCACGCTCCTTGACTCTTCGTCAAGCCTGTATCGCTGCCGCCATTTGCGAGTTTGCGGGTGCCGTTCTCGTCGGTGGTCGAGTTGCGGGTACAATCAAGGATGGAATCATTGTGAGTATCCGGCATAGGTATTGAATGTGGAATAGCTCATAATAACCCCGTGTCTTTCTCCTAGTCGCTCGACGAATTCAAGGGAAATCCTGGGGTCGCGCTCCTGGCTTTCACCGTGAGGAGGATTCCGTTGACAACACGCAGGTCTTTAGCTAACGCCATCTCAAAACAGGTTGCGGTTACTACGTCCGCCTGCTGGCTCATGGTCGCCACTCGGAAATCCTGGCCCGTTTCTTCTACATACTCCATCATCTGCGCCCTCGCAGGTGTCGGCGTTGCCCTCGGCCGCAAAGACGCTGTGATATGGGGATGGAATAACGGAAAAGGTCTTGGCGCAATCTTCTCCGGACTCTTGATCGGTATGTCCTAATCGCCTTTTCACATATTCAAGTACCTGACCTCGTTTATCAAGCCCCGGCCATCGCTGCCATTTTCGCCTCTATCGTCTTCTTGTTGACAAAGTTCCTCGTACTCGTACGCGAAGATTCTACTCGAGCCGGCCTCTATGCCTCTCCTGTCTACTTCTTCGGTGTAGCTGCCATTTTGACGCTATCTATCGGTGCGCATACTCTTAATTCTAAATGCGTCATTGCTGAAACCAGAACCCTCCTCTATAGTCCACAATGCTCCGTCACCCACCTTGGAAAATCTTTCCCAATCAGCGGTTGCCGCCGCCGTTCTTGGGACTGCCGCCGTTGTCGCCATCCTTTCCGTCGTCTTCTGGCTGCCATACGTTTACGCCCAGGTTATCAAGAAGGACTATAGTACGTTTACCCCTGTCCAGTTGTCCCCCATTCGCTAAAGCATTCATAGAACTTCGCTGGTATCATTTTTTACTGGGTCCCCTGCTCTGGAAGAGGCCCTCTCCACCGGATGCCGATACCATTGGCAGCAAAACAGCGGTCCCCGACTACAGCATCGCCGTTCATGACTTTGATTCATACGAAAGTGCCGTCTTTTCGGAGATTCCACCCGTCGAACCAGATGTAGAAAGAGACTCGATCGATTCGCAGACGATCGACGGCCCTTGGATTCTTCCCAGGAATCTCTGGATCATCGTCCGCTACAAAATCCCCGGGTTACTCACATACGGAACGAGAGGTGCGCCCCTTTTTCTCATATCTGGTATTTTTTCGGACATAATCTGACCTTTACTCCCAGTGGACGTTCTTAAGCTTCAAGCCGGAGATGATGAGAAAGAAGCCGCGCGTCTAAAGAAAATGCACAATCGTGTGGTACAATACGACAACAGTACCGAGCATCTCTATTCCTTCCTCCAAGTCATGACTGCTTGTACCGCATCCTTCGCCCACGGCGCGAACGATGTGGCCAATTCAGTAGGCGCTTACTCCGTCATCTACAACGTTTGGAGTGCCGGTACCGTCGACGGGGAGAGTTCAGAATTCCCCATCTGGATTCTCATTTTCGGTGGTGCCATGATCGTTATCGGTCTCGCAACCTGTCAGTTCTTCTGCCTTTGACGACCTTCGCCCCCAAAAGACTGACTTTAACTATTCGCTTTCAGATGGTTATAACATCATGCGTGTTATTGGTAACCGGCTGACACTCCACTCGCCCTCGCGAGGTTTCTCAATGGAATTGGGCTCTGCGATCACCGTCATCCTGGCTTCCTACTTAGCCTTACCAGTGTCGACCACGATGTGTATTGTCGGTGCCACCCTTGGAGTCGCTATGTGCAACGGAGATTGGCGCACATTCAACTGGAGGGGACTCGGATGGATCTTCCTTGGATGGATCCTGACTGGCCCTATCGTCGGCGTTGTCGCTGGAAGCATAATGTACGTACTGACGTTTAAACCCTCTTTAATCAGTGCTGATGCTAGTTCGCTCGACTTTTCAGGGGTATAGTCCTCTATGCGCCGAATCTCTAATTCTACTCATCCGGACGACCCACTATGACGTTTCATATACTCGATTTAATCGGATACAAAACGGACTTTCGATTTAGAAAGAGATACACCTCTCCTCGTTAATTAGAGAATCCAGCAGTGGCAGCGCGGCTCTTGCCAGCCCTCGCGCGCAGTACCCCCGGCCAAGCGCGCGATACGCGTCTCACGACGACGTTGCTGGTGACCTTTTGTCTAGTTGATTACTTTTGCATTGCAACCCGGACACTTTTTTGTATCGATAACATTCATACATTTTTTTGGGGTACAAGGTTTATCTACGAATCGTCCATGCGCATATCTTTGAGAGAAATTTCGGCGCCGCTAATCTCGCATTATTCACCTGACAATAATAACACGAAAAGAAACGCTATGACAAGGGCTTGAGGGAACCTGGGCTCGAGATCCCGCGACGGAGCCACCAGAGCCGCTGAGGGGTTGAGGTATTGCCAGCGGGTGTTGTAGAGACTACATTCACACACGAGCAGTAGGGATGGGTGGATATATGCTAGTAGGGAGCGACGTGGTTCCAGTTGCTCCGGGGACTGATACAGAAGAGAGGGGAAACTAAAACGAAAGAGATAAGCCCGCTACGAAGACCTGTCGAGGATGACAGAACGACGTACCCCTAGATAGGTGCAAGCATTCGTTGCATAATTCATGATGGATTGGAAAAATGTGAGCGTGTCCGGTGATAGTGCTGACGGGACATTGGTCTCGATGCAGGAGACGCACGTGATGAAGCCCTGTTGAAACCTTGGGGTGCAGATGGAAACCCAGTTACTCGTGTCGGTGATTGACGCTAGATCGGTGCACTGGGCAACACACCCGGCAGGTGGGTCGACGCTCTGCCTCCTGATGACACCTGCAGATACTACAAATAGGCGTTAGATTGGGCAGAACAAGATCCATAAGCACGTATTTAGCGCACCAAGCGAGGACAGGCATGTAGCCACGACAAACTTCTGGAACAGCATGCTGAGAGTAGGCGCGACGAATGATTTGGGTTCTCTGATGTACGGGAACTGGGGGAAAGATTGTGGCATTTATAACTGAGGGAATTGACCGCTCTAGGGTGTTCGTGATACTGTAAAGGGTGGCAGAGATAATTGAAACCTTTGAGCATATTTCATCTCATAGCTTTGTAAAAAGGGTGGGGCACGAGTATCGTTTTAATCCCTCAATTTCGTTTAGTATTTTGTCTTCAGGGTGTTTTACACATGGACCCACATGCCGGCACCGCACCTATGTGCCAGCACTGTTACAATCGTGTCCCGTATCTAGAGAGGTATAGAAAATATCACACATGTCTTTGTGTAAGCACATTGATTACTCGGATCTAGAAATGGTTTTGAGAAAGGTGTACCCTGAGGGATTACGACCACTTCGCTTCGAGGTGACACCTGGTCTAGACTACTTTTGCAATCGATAAACCTAAATTGAGAGGTAAATGTCGCAAGTATCATCGTTTGCAGTTATCTGCTGCTTGGTCTGATGAATTGAGCCGCGAAGGAGCTCATTAGTATAGTAATCTGTCCCCCCCCCAGGATTATTTCCTTATTCATCACTTATTCGCTAGCCAATGATGCAATCTCTAGTGTGAATCTGCGTTGCGTTTCAGCGCTTGTCTCTATTGACTCGCCATAGATGTCAGCACAATACAGTTAAGTTGATCCCCATGTGTATGCGTGCTATTGCCGCAGACGTAAACTCAATGAGATAAATGATCAATCCTTTACGATAGGCTATCGCGCTACGTTAGCTGGCCTCTTGGCTACTCTGTTACCCGTGCGAGGCTCTTTCGGGAGTTTTTCTACGCTAAGACGGATTTGAGTGTTTGTATTGTGCTCATTACTTTGCCGAGATAATTGAATCCTCTGGGCATATCTGAATCCACAGCGTCATTAAAAGGGCCAGGAACGACTGTTTTTTCTAATATTTCAAGTACATTTTGTATTTCGAACTACGTAAACTGTACACATGAACCTACATTTCGGTAGCGTACTACATGCCAGCACCGATAAAACCGTATATGTAAACAACACCGAATCAAATCCCGTAGAATACATGCAGGTAGAAACGTTTCGGGGGGAGCGTAACAGAGATGCCACTGTCGCGTGACTGGTCTGATCGGATTTTACGTTTGGTAAATTGGATTAAGGCATAAAAGACAGGCAGAAACCTCGCCGCTTAAGAGCTGTAGTGCGTGGCCTGCTAGGTCGAGGTCACGGGGAGCACAAAAGTAGCGCGTATGCCCGAGACTCTTTTCCTCATAGGCTCTAGTACAGTGGGTTCATCTCCACATGTGCAGGCGCTGGTTACCATCACAAATACAATGTAAACGCGATAGGAACAACGAGTAAATTTTCAAGCTATCACGCTAGGTTAATAGCCGTCCCGTTGGCTCATCTATAACCTATGCGAGGCCTCTTCAGGAGTCTTTCTACGTTGAGACAAGTTTGGGATTTGTACCGTGTTCGTTACTTTACGCAGCTCGCCCTTGAAACGAGTATGAATTAGAAAAGCTGATTAGATACAGGTGTAAGATAATACAAGTGTCCCAAATATCTCCAAAGGTAAAGCAAATAAAAATACGTGCGAGAAAGTGAGGCGGGTCGACCGGACGCCGACGAGCCTCCTACATTATATAAAAGTCGAGGGCCTGCGCGCATAGCCGTACTTGCTCCTTTTCCCATAGCTTCTTCACAATCTTCAACTCTTTTGCACGTTTCTCCGGAACGACCTTCTTTACGACTACTCTGTATGCACCACATACCGGGCGATGATCGCTAATATCGGGCTCGTAGCGGCCATACCACAGATTTTCGATTCGACTCGCATCCCTGGAACGGTAAAGAATACGATCACACCAAGCTGGAATGCGACGCTTTTCTGAGGTATCATAGTTGTCTGAATGCGGGTCGTATTTGTACGTAGGCGCAAATGTAATAGGGGGCTCGGTGAACGTTTGTAAGCGGAAAGTCGGATTTGTTTTGAGCTCGTGAAGCAACTGGTCATACTGAAGGAGATGATTGAGTTTCCCAGCTTGTATGTTCGCAATGACGGCGTCGCGCCGTTGCTCGATTCGATAGTTTAGGTCCCCATTTAGCTATGGAGACTCAGTCAGCATACGCAGGCATAATGTAAGCAGTTACGTACGAAACATAGTTCATGATCCAGAATCATAGAGCCGTCGCCCCCGCCGACATACGCCAAGTACTCCGGAGACGACTCATCCTCGTCTGCCGGGCTCGCCGGAAAGACAGACTTCTCCTCAAGGATGGCAGCCAAATCCATATTTCGTGCGACCCTTTGGCTTTGACCAGCTGCCAGGTGACAGTTTAGGAAACAAAAGCTCGAGTCGTCGAGGGTGAAACGCGCAACAATCGCGCCTTTATTCCCGTACATGCCATTCATACCACATTTGATGGTAGTGATAGCAATGTCACGAACGGCCTTTGTAGTTGACGTCGGGTGCGCGACTGAACGGCGAACGAAAATGCAAGTGAAAAGACCAACGAGATTCTCTGTATGTTGGACAATGTATGATTCCGAGGGATAAGCCCGTTGTACCTCCGCGGCGAGACGATCATGCCACAAGCGATAATGTCGCGACACCTTTGCGGAGATGGTGCCGTCGGTACGCTTCTTTCCACTTCCGAGGAGAACGGTTTCTGTTGAACGGATTAGGAAGTGCTTTTTTCGCGAATGTAATGACTAACTGGCTGTTAGCTTCTTGTCCTCCAGGTCGATCACCTCCTGAAATCCGAATACGATAATGTCTGGCCGCGTGCCTTCCAGAGCAGGAGCAGCAAGGAACCGTTGGAAAAAGGTGACGTTATTGGTACCAGTGAGATTATCAGGCTTTGCAGCGTCGATATTCCAGGTACAAATGAGCATCTGAAGAGGCCGGAAGGTACAGAAGCTCGCTTCCCTTGCGAGCATTTGGGTGTCTGTCGAATATATTTAACGCTCGTAATGATAGAATACGTCAAATAGACATACCTATCCAGTTCTGAGACAAAAATCCGTCCCAAAAGTGGAGAGCTTCATCTCGGCCGATGCTATAGACGACAAGTTTTTGAGTCTGAGGGATGGCTATTTTAGAAACAATAGTGAAACAGATGATCCCATACCTTGGCCACCGAGTACGGGTCGACAGTGATGCATGTGACGGGAAGCTCGCGGTGAGCTCTCCATACGTTCGTCGCTACCCAAGGGCGCTGTGAGTTAGGAGACGAGGTATCCTTGCTCATGCCTTCGTCTTCCGTTGTCGTTCCGTTGGGCTCCTTTCCCATCACGTCGTATGCGTATATCAGCCCTTTTCGCGTGCCGGCCCACAATCGTGAACCAACCCCTTCTAAAGAGATGACATCCGAAATGGAGATCTTCACTCTTCGCAAACAGACGTAATCGTTCGAGACATTTGACACCTCTAAAGTGGAATGGGTCCCACTTCGTTTCGAGTCTGTCGCATGCTGCCCTGCTACTGTTTCGTCGTCGGTGTGATCTTCCTCGTCATCAGAGCCAGAAGTGCCAGTCGATTTCGAATTGAACGACGAGGTACTGTCGTGACGGTGGATAGTAGGCCGCAGTAGCGACCCATGTCCGTTTTCAGCCGGCTTCATTTCGCCAGAGCCCCAAACCGTCACCCATCCACCCTCGTGCCCAAGATAGACGACACCAGGCGTACTCGGCAGAACGGTACCGCATGTGACGGCGCCTACACTGTAACCGACGGTGAGAGCTTTCGTGATCAAAGCCCCATCTTCGTCGACCTCATGTATTCGTATAGTGGGGGTAGTGCCGTTTCGCGCATTGTGACGGTGTTGGTGATAATGGTGTCGTGGAGGTTTCGCATTTGCCTGGGAGAGGGACGATAAAGACGCCCCTGAGCCGAGAGTGCCGGATGAAAGACTCTCGCCAGATCCAGCAGCAGCCGGATTGGCAACGGCAGATGCTGAAGAGGAGCCTGGAGGGGGAGATGTCCATAGTTTGCCATTAAGGACGCGCGCGAAACCTTCTTTGTGCAGGATCCGGTGGGTACGCGGGTTAGACAGGCTAAGCCAGCATCTGGTGCTGACTCCCGACTTTTCTTCACCACTATTACGGGCTCCGACTCCGCAAAAGACCAAGCACTTTCCGTGCTCGTCAAGGGTCAGCATCCGGTTCCCTGGGAGCCGATAGATTCCAGTGACATGCCCGGTATGTGCGCCAACCCTCACATCCGTGAGCTTTCCACCATTCCAGACATCGAGTTCGAACAAGCAACCGTCGCGTGTTCCACACCAGATGTACCGACCAGAGTCGGATGCGGCCGCCTCCCGTCCATTGGGAGATTGATGGAATGAGGATTGTGAAGCATTTCGCGAGATTGGGGTAGAATTTTCGGAGGAGCCATGTCGGAATTCCATGGCAGTGACGCGGGGTTTGTCGACTTTCCACTCTATCCCCATCTCCTTCATCTCGATGGTCCAGACACCCTTGGAGCCACCACCCCCCGCCGAACTCGCCGCATACCCCATAGCCAACTCCATTTCCCTCTCCGCCTCTTCCATACTTCCACCACTCCTCCTTTCCCTCGCCGCGGCGTTCATGTCTGTCACAGTGATCACCCCTGGGCTTGCAATGACCACCCACCAACCAGCAACGGCCACGACGCCCGAGTGAGCGGAAACACGAAGCTCAGAGCCGGTGATTCCCTCCGAGTTACGAATTGGGTGGTGATGCGGGGCATAGACGGCCGGAGAATGCTGGAATTCCGGCAACAGTGGTGGGCGGCGATTGCTTCTTGACGTGTCAGGCAAGTCGTCTCCGACTTTGGAGATAGGCCGTTTGATTCCACCGGATTCTGAAACGTCTCCGTTGACGGTTGCTGACCCCTGGCCATCACCTTCTTCGGAAGAAAAGTCATCGTCCTGATCATAATGGCCCGACGACGAATGTGGTCGCAAAGCCGCCATTCGTTCCACAAAGCCACGTGTAGGAGGAGGCGGCAGGCCAGCTGTGCCCACAAGCTCCGAGGTATCCCTAGGAGAGGTTTCGACGTTAGGACTCGTATGACCCTGAGGGCTCCTACTTCCGCTCGAGTGACCACCCATTTTGACCGCGGCGAGTATCTTGGCCATTGGAAGGCTACTCAATTGGTGCGGAAGATGAGGAAAGTGATGATGGTGGTGAGATGTTCCAGCGTGAGCATCCTGGCTAACCGGAACAGTTCTAGAGGGAGGAGGCAGAAAGTCGGATGCGGTGGCACGCGCCGACGGTGGAGGAGGAGGGGATGCGTCGTCGGTTGGAGTGAGTGATTCCCTTGAGCCGTTGGGCGAGGGAGAAGCGAGGTTCCTCGGGCGCAACGCCTGTGGTGGAGGTGGCGGTACCCGTCTTTTCGCTTGTATTTCCTCACTAACTACATCGTCTAAAGAAACAGGCGCCGAAGCACCCGTTCCTCTCGGCGGTAGTCGCGGAGCCATCGAGTTGGCGGCTTCCGTCAAAGCAGTCACAATGGGATGAGAGCGTCTCGGGAGTGGTGGCGCACTTGAACTCGCCGGAGAGAGGGGTGCCGAGCTGTTTCCCGGTCGTGAAGGAAGTTTTGGGGGTACAAGGCTCGGCTTTCCATTATCGGATCCGTCACTTCCGGCTGGTGAAAGATGTTCGGTGGAAGGCGTTCGGAATCCACGATTTTGATGATGGTATACCGTGTTTTCTGTGGCGGGGCCTTCGGTTGAGCGGGGCGGAAGGGCTGGAGACTGGAGGGGAGCGGGTGATCGTGGGGGTAAGGAGGGGCTGGGGGTACCTCTTGCCGGAAGAGGAGGAGGGGATAGATTGGCAGAAATCGTAGAGCTTGTTGATTCTGATCGAAGGTGGGCCGTGCCGTATCGTGTACCTTCTAGCTCGATGGAGGGTGTAGCGGAGCGAGATGAAGGGTCTGAAGATGTTTCCTGTATCTTTCGAGGAGGAGGGGCTGGAGGAGGACTAGAATGCAAGATAGTTCAGAACACAGCGCATATAAAGTAAGCAGGAGAAACTTACGGCTTCTTTCCAATTGGAGGTGGCGGGGGCTTCCTAGTGAGTTTTTTTGTTATATCTTCTTCATCTGTTGCGAATTTATCCAATAGATGGGCAATTCCTCTTCTCCTCGTAGGTCCGGATCCCTCGCTCGAGCTGGTACTAGGCCCGCTAAAGCTACGCCTATCTCCACCTGATGAACCTGGAGGATCCCCTAATCCAATCGAGTGTCCCCTGTCGGCTAACCCAATACTGAAACTAGGCGTCGACGGCGTTTTACGAGGAGTGGCCGCACTGGGTGTCGGATTATCGTCGTCGTCTTCTTCTCCGTGTGTCCCAGACATTGCGGAGATACCATCTGCGTTTGATTGAGACATTCGGGAAGACTTTGAAGTTGCGAATGAAGATTCGGTAGCTGTCGGCGATGTCGGTTGACTCTCTGGGGCCGATACTACGCGCTTCAATGGAACATTATGCGCGCTAGAAGATGGAGCTGGCGATATTACAACTGTTGGAGTCGTTGGACGTGCTTCCCCTTTGTGGCTTCGTGATATCTGAGCGTAAAATGAGCTTCGTTAGCCAATATTTCACTTATATACGCACCTTGGATCCAAAAGCACTCGGTTTTACTTCCTTTTTCTCGTCCGGAACGTCTGCCTTTTTGGACATTGCCTCCCAGCGGCTGCGTAAAGACGACACAGGAGGTGCCGCTTCAGATTCGACATTGTTTTCCATTTTCGAGTGCTAGAATAACTTTGGCTTCGTCGTCGTCGATGGCTACGGCCAGAGCGCAGATCCTCTCCTGATGAGTCCCAAAACCGTCAGCGGCGCCAAAATCGACGTAGAGTCGCGTGAAATTGTAAATTGATTATTGTTTCGCCGTTTTTGTTGTGGCTAAATTAGAATTCTACTTCAGTCATTGAAGTAGCAGTTCAAAGTGGGCTCATCTTTACGCCACACGCTGCCTATTTCGTCCACCGTGCCAATCAATTCAAATCAATTCAAAAGTTATGTGATAATCATTCGTTTATTCATATCGTATAGTAGCATTAAAATGGGAGACTTTAGTGTAGTTTTCGACTAGATCCAGCTGAGACGCGAGCAGATTGATCTATACTATACGCCACTTTGCATGTGAAAGTGAAGTTAAGGACTATAAGGTGTGAACCCTTTCAATTCGGCGAGGCGAAAGGGATATGGCGTGGCTACAGTTTCGCCGAAGGACCGCTCGACTTGTCCGAGGAATCCAGGCCCAGCAAATCAATGTCACGCTGAATTTCGATAGAGCTTGGACGCTATTGACGATACCCAGCGAGCAAACGGAAACAGTTCAGACCCTGACCAGGCGGTATAGAAAACCAACTCACCCCATCCTTGAATGTCAACAAACTACGATGCTTTACTCGTTTATCACCATCTTTTCCATCTGTAACATGCACATTAGTACTCAGTTTCCGATCCCGCCCAGACACTCACCATACATCCCGTCACCTTCGTACATCAGAATCGAACGTTCTACTCCATCGTCTCCCGTGTACTTTCCACCAAATCGCGGGTTAAAGACGCGTCCACCAAACTGGCGACCCGCCACTTCCCTCACGTATCCCGCCGTACTATTCGCATTCCCAGAGTGTCTCTCCCTCGCGTGTAGATCAATTATATCCGTAAGCATGGTAAGAAGATAGAATTGCGGCGGCATGAACGAGATATCGCCCTTGTCGAAAGAGTCGATAATGGCGCGCGGCTGCTGGAAGTAGGCCGACTGTATTTCGATGTGATTATCGTGAGTCGGCGATAATACACCCGATAAATTCGAGACGCTCGCGTCCTCTGCCGCCAAAACACCCTTCATCTCCTGGAGAAAGCCGACGTAGAACCACGTCCAGAAACGTGATTTAGACCCGACTGGAGTCACCCATTGAGAGAATGGGATAAGCTTGTCGATACTAGTCTCGGCAGTGAGACCGTGGGCGGCCAAAAAGGACGGAAAGGTGGTTGGGTCGGTGCGCGAGTGGATGGCTCGACGTCCTTGAGCAAGGTCGGAGGGTGATGGAGTCTTTGACGCATCTTTAGGTGACGCTAAAAGGATACCGGTCTCTTCAAACGTTTCCCGTATCGCCGTCATTCGTGGATCCGCGTCTGGGCCATCTTGGGCAGGATCATAATTGCCTCCTGGGAATGCCTAAACAACCAAAAGGGTGCATACGGGTTCAAAACGTTCGTAAATTGAGATTACACGGATGATCATGATCCGACAACTCACGTGCATCCCGGCAAACGTCCTCGAATCCTTCATTCTTTGTATCATTAGAACCTCATTCTTCTCATTAAGCAGTATCAGACTGGCAGAAAGTCGCGGAGTCGCAACTGCAGCGGCCGACTTGGAGCTGCTCAAGTCCACTGGGCGGTCGTTCGACGGCATAGTTTTAGAAGAGTAGAGTCGAAAAGTCGAAACGGTACTTCTACTAACACAACTTGATGCGCGAAAGGAAGGTCGAAAGAAAGTGGGGTGATAGCGGGCGGCAACTTGCATTGCCGGAGCATCAACCACGATGCCACCCGTACAATTGGGCCTCAATTCGTTCCGCTCTATGCCAAAACACGACGAGTATTGAATAAATCGGGGGTATATACTATCTACCTAGTCTTTACAAGTGTGATCTTCCCGTCACTGGCCACCCAGAGAAACTTTCGCAGGCCGCTGGTATCATGCCTTTGAAGGAACTGGGGGGACACCTTCTCCTTGTTCAACGTCCTTCATCTGGGTCGCATGTTCACGGCGCTCCTTTCGCCCGTTCCGCTTTGGAACCCAAGCCATCTCAAACGTCTTATCGCCCCACGCATTCCAATGATGCTCATCCCATTTGGCGTTGCGAACTTTGAACCGGTAAACGGTTCCTATCAGTAGAGCCGTCAACGTCAGCCAGCCCAGCCATGCGAACCCCATCAGTGCCTGGAGGAGGACGCAAGGCTGGTACTGAGTGCACCAGGAGAGATCTGGCCATACAGTCTGAAGGCGATATCAGTTGTTTGCTCAATAGTTGACATATTGGTTAACGTACTGATGCGGCAGCCGCGCCTCCAATCCATAGCAACCAAAGCAGGACTAGTCCACCGACTTCGAACCAATTTTTGCCGAATTGGCTTTGTTCCTTCTGATAGAGTATCTGATAGAGCCTGTCGATTACGGTTTATTGAACGGATATGGACATCGCCTTAAGGAGAAACGTACATCATAAGAGAGAATATCTCGCCTAGTATGGAAGCTACTAGCAGCTCTGCTATACATGGATCTATAACGAGGGTGAGTCGTGTGCAATATCGTTCCAGATGGAACAGGTGAGGGGAAGATATCAAGTACCCACCATAGAAGGGTCGACCACCATTCAAGGAGGGTTCATCTCTCCAATGAGACGTGTAACCGAGTCGCGAACAACAGGTACAGAAGAGAATAAAGGACCAAACGGCAAGAACGACGTATAGAATGCAGCGGGCTTGTCCACCATAGTTCTCGAAGACGCCCATGGCCAATGATACCTTAGCGATGGGGTTAGAACCGTTCGATCTGGCAAAGACGGGTAGAAGCAGGGAGCAAAAGGCCGTCGTGGTTACGGCCGCCCCCAGCCTCGCTCATAATTGGCTGCCGAGTATACTCCTGCGAACCAGTGGATGGCACCACATTTCCACGTTTTGGTCATCTCCGATCGGAATTCGACGATAAAGGCTTATAATGCATACTCGGAAGTCGATTTGGACGTTTGACAAGCCGGCCGGCAGGTGGTGGCTAGGTTCCCTGCTTTCAGGTCCTCGGGATTTGTCCAATAGTAGGCCAATAGATATTGAAATGTGATCATGTGCTTTTTTTCTTGTGTCGTTGGCTTAATCGCGGTTCACTGGACTTCAATTGGCTGGGTCCAGTAGCCTCCTAGACCCCAATTCGTCCACATACACCAGAGATACATCTCCTGAGATAATACCCGCACTTTTAATCATTTAATTTCGTCGCATTGGGGCCTACTTCTGATCTGAACGAATGACCACGAATTGCCTTAGAGGCAATTAAGGGGAGGCCCCATGCATGTTTACATAAACCACACCTTCAAGTCTTTAATAGTCTATTGGATTAACATATGGGTACGAAAAGGGTGAGCTGACTCGGCTAACCTCGCATAGCCAATGATAGAATTAGCGTCTCGGGGCCCTAACGTGTTATGGTGGCGCACATCTATTTCAGTCGTCTATGGAAACCGATAGCGCCCGGCTAAGACCCCCATATTTTTGGGTTGCCGTGGGCGCTATTTTAGCGACGTTGCCAACGCTCCCCCTGTTATTTTTGTCCTCGACATAAAATAGCTCATCGACTATGCTGTCCACTCAATCTTCACTCTTGTCCCTCCTTTTCTCTCTTTTACCGCTAGACGGGTAAGTCGCCTCTGCGCGGTCGTAGCCTCACGCTGATGTCGTCTAGTTTTATTCTTTCCTTTCTAATAGCTCCATATTACATTTTCTTTGCGTTCTTTTCTACTCTTCGTGTATAATCATGCATTATCTCTCGTCACTCTCCGTATTCGCCTCCCTCATGATGGGCTCATACGCAGCCACAATCAAGGTCCAGGTCGGCATGAACTCCACGGGTGGATTGGCGGTAAGTTCTATCGTCATTGAGGGGAGTACCACTCATATACTCTTCCAGACCGTCTTCAACCCGAATCAGGTCACAGCCCAAGTCGACGACACCATCGAGTTCATCTTCATGGGAAAGAATCATACTGTCACCCAATCTTCTTTCGCAGAGGTGAGCGGCTGGTCTCCATTTTCATCATCCGCCTCTTTCTGACCAGATGGGAATAGCCTTGCACTCGCCAACTAGACACAAGGTTTGACTTGGCCGGAGCCGACTCAGGGTTCATGCCTGTCGCCGCAAATGCAACAGAAATACCCACATGGACGATCAAAGTCAACGATGCGAGTGCTCCTCAGTGGTTCTTCTGTAACCAAGCACAGTGCGTCACCCCTTTCAGCTTGAGACAAACGATTGTTTACTTATCCCAACACATAGGCACTGCAACGCCGGTATGGTCTTCGCTATCAACGCGCCCACAACAGGCGAAAAGACGTTTGAGGCCTTCCTTGCCAAAGCGGCTAACGCGACCCATCCCGACCCGGCACTCAATGTGACCGCACCATTTACACCACCCGCCGCCGCCGGATCCTCTCCTGGAGATGCATCGGCACCGGCCACCACCAACTCCCTCGCTTCGTCCACCACCGACCCCCTTGCTTCGGCCACCGATGCACCGGCCAACGCAGAGCCAAGCGTGTCCGCCTCGGAATCCGGCACCGCCGGTGGTCTAAGCTTCTCATCTGGTGGAACAGCCGCTGCTGACCAAGCCCCAGCAAGCACGAGTGGTACCGCATTGGCCTCATCACCGACGGCCAGGAATGCTGGCGCTCGGACTCACGTTGGCGCCATCCCAATTTCGGGCGCCCTGGTGATCGGTCTGATCGGTTCTTTGATGCTTTAATAGAGTAGTCGATAGGAAAAGACATTTTAGTTATCTACGATACATATGGCAGCCTTGTCTTTTCGTAGAGTAACTCTGACTTTTTCGCCTCTTCATTCCACATACGCTCCACTCCTTCTGGAAACGGACAGTCTTTTTTAATATCCCATTTCCGCCAAACGTCCTTCATAATGTTAGAAGTTGAATCCTTTGCCAGATTAGCGAGTGAGATGTAGTACCTGAAAGACGACTCCTACTTTGTTATGCATGAAATATTGGGCGGCGCCACTGAACGCGTCATGAAAGGGCCAGCATTTCAGCCAATCGATCACCTCAATAGCGAGGCCAAGAACATCTTGGCGATTATTTGGTGAGATCAAGCCTAGAACCTCTTCTAGTTTTTCACGAGGCACTCCCCCTAAATGTAATCAGTGCATAGATATTGAGTTGCATTCGAGAATAATACGTACCACGATACCGAGAAATGGCATCTCCAGAAACTGGAATCATAGGCGGTTCACTGGCAAATGCGCACTTGGACATGGTAAAAACAAATTCAGTGAAAAAATGTACAAAATACCTGAATTATCCTTCTCTTATATATATCGTCGCATCTTTCCAATAAGCGGGCCGAATTCTTCTCTACTAAGAATATCCTCTTGATGTGCTCCTCGAGCGAGACATATACCGGTGCCTAAAGCGGCTCTCAACTATTCAAGTAGGGTCAAAATAGAACGCTTACTAGGTTATCGGTTTTATTTGTGCTCTCCATCAAACTCCTGATCAACTTTATTGTCTCGGCGATTCCTAAACCAAAAACGGGCTGAGATCCTACTTCATTCGTAATGCGGTTATGATATTCTATTCTTTTCAAAAGAATATGGTCTCTTTCCAAATCGACCTCCTCATGACGGAGGGCAATGAAAGATGTGGATGCAAATTCGTGGATGGATGCCAAAGCTGAGGAACTGGCTCTCGAAAGGTTGGATGCGAATGCACTATAGATGTAAATCAGCTTCATATATTATATCTTTGATAGCGCCCCTCGTACTTGTAGCTAGCCAGGCTCGGCGTTCTGACGCCTTTCCGTATTTGTGTAAGCGTATGACTAGATATATTCTTCCTTCATGCTATCTCTTTGTTTCGGGGGGGGCCTAAGGCGACCGGCGGCACCCGAACCAGCGGAACGCGAGACCCCCCGGGCGCCAAAGCAAGACAGCCAAAGGCGAGCCCACCCGGCGTGCGGCCGGGGATACTACTTTCTATTCCAATGTACTGTACTCTTGCTATACATCGAAGTCTACGAATTCCGTTTTGTTTACGTGGGTAGTAAAAAGCTCGTCCAGTTTCCTCCAGTAGCGTAAGAATGCATCCGAGGACCAACGCCCCATTACTTTTACGAAGCTGGGTTCGATGCCTGCCATCAGATATGCGGTAGTCCCGCCGATGCGGAATGAATGACCCGTGATGCGCCCAATTCCTTCTTTGCTCCAAATTGAATTGCACATACCCATTAATTC
>KN824432.1:8709-30299 GCA_000827415.1 Serendipita vermifera MAFF 305830
CGTCGGGGTATCTAGATCATAAAAAGAACTATGATCCAAAGAAGACGTCCAAAGAGAAGTCAAAGAAAGCACCCAAGAGCCGCAAGGGGAATGGATTGCCTCCCTCGACTGACCCGAACCCAAGCCCTCCTTTGGGTGCAGCTCCACCCACTTTGACGCCTACCATCGAGACAGGTGGATCTTCTTCTGTCGCTTTAACCGTACCCGGCTCTTCAGCAGAGATTCCTGTTGATCCTGCCCTCAGTGCCGAATCGGCTCCCGGATTACGTGAGTGATTGGCGTTGGCATCTCTTAAAGCAGTAACGAATGTCTCACACCTTGATTAACAGAGGCTTCCACTCATTTCCGTGGGTTTCCTTTACCTCACATCTACCACACTCTAATGCCGCATCGACAGAACCAGTTTACGCTAATGGCGGGGTCACGCTTAATCCACCATTGTTGGACCAAGCAGATGCGGTTAGTTCCCTCTCTACCCTAGAAATTGATCACTGATATGCCGGGCATCTAGGCTCAAAGTCCTCCTGCCGCTGACGACACTTCTCCTCCAACTGTCATGAACCCTGACACGCTCGCTCGATCCTCCAATAATGCTCGCAAAAGACTTAAATTCAAAGGCAGGTACCGCTCATTGTGTCGCCTTATCACTCGCTAACTCGCACGTATCTATAGTGCCTCAACAGGAACCTCCTTGTAAGTGGCCTTCATATGGAGTACAACATTCCACTGAACCATACCTCCTCATCGTCAACAGATGTACTATCACCACCAGGATCTCAGGCTCCTTCGAAGCCTGCCACCGAGACACCAGCCCCAGCTCCTTCAAGAGCCTCGTCTCCTCCTCCTCCATCATCAAACCCACTCATCCTGAACTCCAAGTGTACGTAGTCTATTATGGTCTCTCCACCCGTTGCTTACTCGATAACACAGCGTCCACTCCTTCAGACCGGACGACCACAGGTAAGGGTTTATACTCTGTTATTCTGACTACTACTGACACTTGTCATCATATAATGCTCCCCACTTGTCGCTAGCAACTACCGCCGCAGATCCTTCTGGCGATTCAGAGCCCGCCGCGACCACAGTGTCGGGGGCCACGAAGGGCAAGCGGGGCAAGAAGAACACCGCTAAAGCCAACCCTCAGCCTCTGGAATCGGCCTCTCTCAACGCGCAAAGACGTTCCACCAGAGCCACGACTGCGAAGACCGAGGCTGCAAAGCCAAAGCCGATTGCTAGGGGACGTCGGCACTAGGGTGTGTAAGTCTTCGATTCTACTCCTCATATCGATATACTGATGCTCAATACAGGTCCGTTGCTGTTTCGTTCATTGTTTCTTGACCAAACTTCAGCTCTTGGAGCGTTGACTGTCATGCGGCCACACCATTGCTAGGCATCTAACTTGATTAGGTGCGGAGTGCGTTGTATGTACTATTGTTTTCGAATTCATTCGATTTGTTTTATCTACGGGTGCGGCGGTAAATACGATGAGAAACTGGCAATGGGCCGTTGCCAATTTTGGAAAATTGGCATTGGTTCGATGTGAAAGCTACAATAGATTGGCAACGCGAGAATAGGAAAAATGTAAAAGTCACTATCCACCCGATGCCAAATTCCGGCGCCTGCGACAAAAATTGGCAACGCGCCGATGCTGGTTGTGGCGACTAGACATAAAATTTGGCATCGGCAGAATGGGAAAGGAGGAAACTTGGATGCCAATTTTTGTATGGCGCCGGCACCCCGTGTTTTGCCATTCCCCCGATGCCAATTTTGGTGGCTGGAAATTTGGCATCGCGACTTCTACCAGTGTTATCACCACAATGATGGGCACTGAAAACAAGGATGAATTTATATACGCAGTGGAAGAACGGAACCGCACCTTCTCCCAAACCTCCTTTCTTCTTCAACTCGAGAAGATCTTCGATACTTTTGTCCGAAACAAGACCCCCAGTAACCGGCGCGGCAAAGCATAACCTGAAAAGAAGTATTGTGGGCCCACATGCGTGAACAGATGCGCAAGCAACCTACCAGATAGCATGCAACCGGTCCTTTATATCTAACATGCGATTTCGAGCTTGAATAAAGTTTCGAACTTGTTCATAATTGGTACTTTCTCCGGGTTCAAACCCATGACTATCGTGGATAACGAACCGCGGATTGTCTTCGGATGTTATCTCGGCATTTATATCGGTATTGGGAGACATAAAATCTGATACTTCCTGTAAAATGATAAGGACCATTCATCAATAGGTGGGATCGAATTACCGCATCTTCAACTCCAAATGCGTGGTTGATTAATGAAGACTTGCCAATACCAACCTACACGACGCAATTGGTTAAGTAACTCACATCTATAGTTGATAAAGTTGCAACCTTGCCTACTAACAGAATACGGAATCTAGGCATTATGGGATTTTAGAAGAATTACCGTAAATGTGACTTAGGCTCACCGAGGACAGATGCGAGTAATATCATCAGTCGTCGTGACGAGGCGGGAGTTGTCCCCATGTGTTTCAGCAGTAGTTCTTGGAGAGCCCTGGCTTATAAACGCAGTTGGGACCTCCCGCCCAATATTATCACTCTGTCAACAGATGATTCAGCGAGTAAACTTACTGTTGGTGATATGTCCTGTGAGAACTTGAATACTATCTCGATCCCATCAAGTGAGTATGTCCATTCTACCAGCCCCAGATCAGTGGCGAGCATCAGTTGAACAAGACTCATCCAACTTACCCTGAATTTGTGTCTCAAACGACTGTGCATCGAGTATGGTCTTGACATCAATCACAATTTCCTTTCGTGCTTTGATTATTCCCGGTTTATAACGATGGAGACTAATTTCCAGTCTATCTGACGGCGAGACCTTCCTACAGTCATTACACTTAGCTCATTCATGCCTCTTCCAGAGTAAAAAACACAAACAGTGATTGCCCAAAGCTTGCTTCAAGTATGTGTTCTGATTTATGTTTCCAATTTGTCTGTCTGTTTATCCCACTGATAGCAAAATCGGCCGATACAAGCGATTCGGAATGTGCTTGGCTGCTGATAGTGATGGCTTAAGATGTGGTATGGTTAGTGAAGGTGTCACAGTGTTCATGTCAGAAATACCTATGATTGACATTGTGTGGCCTAACAACGGTGTTCCAACTTCCCGTTCGGTCACAGCGCTCCCTATCCACGCCATCTTGTCGCCTGAATCTGGAGAAATACGCCCGACATTGTGTGAGAATGGGATGGGGTTTGCTAAACCTCCTTGGTTTTGCAATGGCCCTAAGATCACCTCTCCGGTCTCAACATCCCAGACTCGAACTGTCCCATCCTCGGAACCAGAAACAATGCCCCTGCCGTTAAGCGAAAACGAGAAAGCGTTTATTGGACCTCCATGCCCTTGTAACGTCCATACTATCGCCTCTGTGCTCTTGACATTCCATATACATATGGTCCCATCTTTGGAGCCAAAGGTGATGTTCTTGACGTCGGGCGAAAATGTGACAGAGTTTACTGGACCTCTAAGGCCTTTTAAAGGGCCTGCAACCCTCTCCCCGGTCACAGCATCCCAAACACAAACCATACCGTCCTCGGATCCGGAGACAATGAAACGGCCATCGGGCGAGAATGAGACTGAGTTTACCGAGCCTCCATAGCCCTGCAATGGCCCCACGACCGTCTCTCCGCTCTCGACATCCCAGACCCGAACGGTTTTGTCCTCAGAGCCGGAAATGATATACCTGACGTCAGGCGAGAAGGAGACTGAGTTTACTGAGCCCCTATGGTTGTGCAACGGTCCCACGACCGTCTCTCCGATCTCAGCATCCCAAACACGAACGGTCTCGTCTTCGGAGCCAGAGACAATGAGCAGGAGGTCATGTGAGAACGAAACGGAGTTTACCGAACCTGTATGGCCTTGCAATGGCCCTGTAATCACCTCTCCGGTCCCGGCGCCCCAGACTCGAACCGTCTTGTCCTCAGAGCCGGATACAATGTACCTACCGTCCGGGGAGAATGATACCGAGTTTACGGAGCCTCTATGTCCTTGAAGTGGCACTGTAACCGTCTCTCCACTCTTGACATCCCAGACTCGAATCACCCCGTCCTCAAAGCCGGAGGCGATGCGCTTGCTGTCCGGCGAAAATGCGACGGACGTAACCGAGCCTTTTGGGCGTTCAAATACTTCTCCGACGCTCTCACGACGGTCGAAAAGTAGCTGTCTGGATATTCTGAGGTTATCGAGCAAGGCAGCTTTGTTGGAATGGCCATTCGGTATAATCTTAACTGCTTTTTGAAGGATTGAGATGTATCCCTCGAGATCTGGAAGTTTTCCGAGGAACTTGAAGCGCAGACCCATGGCGCTCCCGAGGTCGTTAAGCCGAGTTGACCTATCCAGATGATTATCTGGTGTGAGGTCAACTGCCGCTTGGAAGATTGAGATAGCCTGATCGAGAACTTCTATGTTCTCCGTGTGGTCGAAACGTAATCTTATGGAGCCCCCAAGATTGCTGAGAAAAGCTGGTTTGTCGGGATGATTATCTGGCGTGAGGTCAACTGCCGCTTGGAAAAGTGAGATTGCTAGTTCAAGATCTTCCGCTTCCTTCTGCAGGACGAAGCGTGATTGTAAAGAATTTCCAAAAATTTGCAGCCTCCTTGGCTTGGCAAGGTGACTGTCTGGCGTAAGATTGACGGCCAGTCGTTCGTATACAATGGCCTGATCGAGACTTGTAACATCTCCATCGCATGCGAAGCGAGTCTGGAGTATGTCGCCGAGGTTTGCAAGGAGGGCTGGTTTGGTTGGATGGCCATCTGTCGTGAGTGCCAAGGCGATTTGCAAGCTTGAAGCCGCTTCTTGAAGGTCTTCAACTACGCCTGAGTGCTGAAATCGTAATTCAAGATAAATCGCGAGCTGATTGAGTAGCTCGGGTTTACTCTCATCCTCGACTGTGGCCTCGATTGCAGTACGACAGTGGGATATTCCTCTTTCAATATCACCAGTGATATCTGAGCACCATCAGTGTCAGTCAAATTTGGGCTAGACTTTGAATTAGTTCACTTACTTTCATAAGCAATAGTTTGGGATGATGAACTCGTCGCCATGAAATGGGTGTCAGTATTACCGTGGAAATCTGGCTCTTTGAACGCGGTTCCTACTGGGTTGATACCTGCTCCCTCGTCAACATTTGCCATTATCACTCCCGGGAAATCCTCAAGGGGAGCTACCCAAGAAGTAGCATTGGAAAGTATGGGGAGTATATTTTGCGTCGCTTGCACCTTTTGCGCCATTAAAAGATGGCGCAAACTCTTGATGGTGCCAGTGCCTTTGGACAAGTATTGTGGCGCCTTACTTGTGACCTTTTCGGCTGGAACAGAGTCCGTTTCTCCTTCACCAAGGTCATATCCTTGTACAGGAGTGGTGGCATGACCTTTCTCGACTATACGAGCCGTTTCTACCGGAGTATCTTTCATACGTGGATCTGGCTCATTCGGGCCGGTGCTTGAGCTTTTTTGGGCAGTGTAAACTGCTTCCACAGGAGCTGTGTCCGTTTCCTCTTTGCCTAGGTCAAATCCCTTCACAAGAGTTATGGCATGACTTTCCTCGACTGTACGAACTGTATCCACCGGGTTATTCCCCATAAGTGGTTCTGATTTACTAGGAATCACGCCTAGGCTTTCTTTGGAGTTCTGAACTGTTTGCACAGGGTCCGCATCTGCCCTCTGAACAAGCGCGTCTTGCTCTGAACTTGACACAACCACTTTTTCTTCAATATTACGAGCTGCTCCATTTAGACCAGAAAGCTGTGCCTCCTTTCGATCGAGTTCTTTCAGCTCTTCAAAACGTTCACCCGAGCGTCGTATATTTACGGCGCCAGGATAGTCACTACAAAGATCGATAAAGATCTGGTCGATCGTAGTCTGGGCACTAGCTTGATCAAAATCTTCCCCCTTGATACGTTTGACAATGTGCATCAGGGAGTCGAGAAACCTAAATAGGTTAGCCAAAGCCTTAAGATTGAAAGGATAGACTCACTGCGTAAGATCTTTTGCAATCACAAGAGCGAATCTGCGTATGTCCTCCGGGTGTGGATCAATAGGATTCTCCGCGTGGGATAGGTTGAACGCCTCTGCTAAGGAAATAATAGCATGGAGCAAGGCGCTAGAGACATGAATCATTTGGAAAGAAACTTTATTGAGACTATATGTCGATTTCACGAGATGCTTGCAATCCACGAATGGAACCTGGAGAAATGGTGGGATTGTGGCAGAAGGTACAGAATACTAAGTAATGGCCGATGAGAGAAAACTCGTAATCAATTCCGGAAACTTACTCGAAAATCCCGTGGTACTGGCGGTGGTAATGCATCAGAAAACATCAACTGACGAGTTAATGACATACGTTCGCGCGTAGTGAGAATGAATGTCGTTGGGAAGCTTAAACTCTCCCTTTCTTTCAGTTGATCGTAGTCAAAAAGTTCAGTCTTGGCATCCTCAAAATCCGAATAGCGAACAAAAGACTGTACTTTGCCTTTGAGGTTGGGATTTGCCGAAATTATGGCCTGTATGAGAGGTCCCGAAGTCTCGACTAAATTGGTTGATTAGTGGCCGGACGAAGGGGAGAGCTAGAGAGTCGCCGCTTACAAATCGGTAGCGGACGATCAGACCCTGATGTCCTCACAACAGCCAAAACATACCGGCTATTCCTCGTACTGATAGCGTAAAGACGTCGACAAGTAGTTCCAATGGGTGCTTTTTGATCCGCGTGTCTCCAGTACGGATTAGGGCCATAGATCGGCTGCAAAACAGTCCATTCTGGCTCCATTGTGAATAGCTCTTGCTGAACGTGCTCAAAACTTGGATTTTGTTGGAGAACTACGAAGATATCAAGTCGCAATTGTACTATCTGGAATGGGACGCACAAAGGGTTCTTTCTTCTGACATTGCCTTATCTAGTCTACTATCAAGACATATAATTCTAACACGCTGGAATGAACCGAAGGATCCTCCGATCGTATCCTCTGGTATGATAGTACTATGGTCACTTTCCACGGGTGGCGGGAGCGGCGTCACGTTACGACCTTGGTCTGTCATTAGACAGATTCTTTTAATAATCCCGATGGGTTTTTTGCTATTGATGGAGATCGGTACCACGTGGTGCGTGGGCAAGATTGTTCCGGCCCTAATGGCCAATTTCCGAAGAATCCTCTCGTCAGATCCAAGGTGGCATCAACTTGAGACGGATCTAGAGGCCATAGGAACTTCGGTTTCCACCACCAACCTGTTTAATTTATATGAAGCTAAAGTTTACGAGCTAACCACCATGTTTGAGCGGGCCAGTGCTAAGCTTGCGGGCCATGACAGTCGCCTAGATCAAGTGTTAGATAAATTGGAAGATGTCAAACGCGAAATATTGAAAGTAACGCCGGTCGATATTGTCCCAGATACTACAATCGACGATTTCGAACCCCAAATGGAATGCCTACGAGAAGGGTTAAAGGAGTTAAATGGAGTCAAGGCAGGTATTCTCGCTCGTATTCTATTGCTGACATTAATCTTGAGCCTAGCCTGGAGTTTACAAGGTGGTCGAGGGAAACGACGCGCAACAACGAGACCGCACCAAGATTGCTGAGTCCATCCAACGCGCAAAGAGCATGAGAGAGGATTCTTCATTCTCGGTGTCTTTATATAATATGTGCGACTCATCGACGCCTCCACATACACCAGAAGGTGTGAACATGCGACTACTAATAATTATAAGATTGGCTGATCACTCATATTCATCACACTTCTAGCAGATCTCACTACATGTCAGGAGGTCAAGAAATATCTAAAATACAGGAAAATGGCTGAGGAACCAGAGCTTTGGCGCAAAAAGGAGACGCATCCTTATACACCGCAAGGGATTCGCTGGGAGTATGTAGCCGAGGACACGGCTACTCTCACGGAAGTCTCGCTATACTTAGACGTGACCCCAGATCTCAGCAAATATATTGTCGTGCTGAGGTATCATACAAGCAAGGAGATCGACAACCCTATACGTAAGTTTAGAAATCCTTTAAACATGCCTATCTTCGCAATTACCTCTTTGTACTGAATCTTTATATGGGTATAAATAATAGCGGTCCCAATCGCCTGCACTGCGTCAACTCTGATGCAACACTTGACAAGTCTTTGGCCCGAATACACAGTTGGAGACGCCTACAAAATCGATGGCTATAAGAAAGTTACACTGGGGAATATTGACGAGACATTATGTCCTGACCGGACGAACGAGTTGCTAGTCTACGTCGACACTCATAGAGCGAAGAAACAACGATGGGCTGTATGGAGGCAGCGTTGGAAAGTTGCAAAGCAAGTATGGGTACGTATTAGGGGGCAGAGATGAAAGTTCGACAGCTGTTGGAAGGCAATGTTCGCGCTCCACCTTAGTGGGACATGGATATGGAAGGTGACGCCCCTTCGCCCTCCGACGACTTGGATTGTGCCATTGGATAAACTAAAGATATCTCGTCAATTTAATGGTCATGTTCATCTAATCACTCGATATGTTGTACTCTTGTATGAAACCCTAGTCTTATTTAGGTTCACGTGAATATCGCGACAGGGCTGCATTTAAAGAAAAAGAAAATAATTATCTTAGTTCCTCGCGCTTGACGCCATTGACATGATGTAGGCGCCCCTTGACCCTTACCTCGCCATCATGTCGAATACCGGACTCAACCAACCACCAGGGAAGGAATCCTGTGAGCACAACCTGAACCGTCACACCCCCCCGTTATCAGCTCTTTTATAAGATACGCTACCTGATGGAGTGAAAATGATACTGGATGCAACGATTCAACAGGCAACCGCGTTTGGTGTTGTAGTGAGCCTGGAACTCTTTAACTGTTGTTTAACTCTGACGTCATTCTTTAGCTAGCACTGTTTGCCGGTGGCGTCGCTTCTATCACTTCAGACGCTGGGGGACACTTATGACCGATGAGGTCAGTCCGGATTTCTGGAAAGTTCTACGATTCTTTCTCTACTCTACCATTATGTTCAATCTTAGTGGTGCATTCATCTCGTTAATGATTGTGAAAATGTGCGCGGATGTCTCACTCGGGGCATGGAACAACAGGTGTCTGCCGCCACCCTCTCGTGAAGATGAGACTGTTTCTCGTCTCCTAAGGAGATACAACATGTCCAATTCGTATTGGTTTGTCGAAAAGCTGTTTGTTTTCGTGTCTGGTTTTGCGTGCATATTTGCCTTTACCGCATTGTCTCTCTAGGTATTCCTTAGCGAAACCCTGAAGGTGGCAGGGGCAACAATGGCAGTTTTTAGCTTCCTGGGGATTAACGTGCTTCTTGCATTCTGGATTACTATTCGTGGAGAGAATTCGAGCTAATGCCAATGGATATTTGAGTGGGACATTTGCCTTCATCAAAGAAGCTTGTACTGTTAAATTCGCTTTGTTTGGCCAAATAAATGCGAGCAAGTCTCTTTAGACAGTCATTTTCTAAACAATTATGTTCATGAATGTGGTCTTGTGGTGACACACTTTTGGACTCCGCCTTTACGGTTTGACCTGAAAGAATCACCACTTTTGCCATTGGAACGGAAAGAAACAACACTATTAGCTCAAGACGCGTCGTATACGCGTTAATCAGGCCGGGACAACATCAAACTCCTTTATGGCCCGCCCAAAACAAACCCCGAATGAGGGTGTAGCCGCAGCGACGACTGCTATGGATCATTCAGACAACTCTGGATCGGATGATGATATTGTCGCCGAGGTTCAGCGGCCCAAAGCAACACTGCAACCTAAGAAGGGTGGTGCGGCTGAAGGATCAAGGTTGCCTACCTCCAAACAGACTACAAAGGCAGCCAATGGCGCGTTAAAGGGCTCCAAAGGAAAAGGAAAAGCTACGGCTGAGGCTCTGGATGCAGACGCCATGGATGTCGATGTACCGGGCGGGAAGAAATGGATAAATCACACGCTTTCTGGCTCTACGGGCGCAGATATTAGTAGTCTACGCAGGGAGAACGAATTGGTAAGTCCCGGCATTCTTACAGATAGAATACTCCCGCTCACGATTCACCTGTTCCATCGACCTATAGATAGTAGAACAAAATGAGCAACTACGACAAGCATTAAGTGAAGTGATGGAAGCAGTAAAACCCAGTGCACGAGAAGAGGCACTACAAACTGAAATCGACTCGTTAAACGCCCTCCTCAGACGTACGCTTGTCTTTCCTCATTCCATTCCACATGCTCATGTTCAACAGGTCAACAAACTCTCCTTGAGCTACGAAACTCAGAATATACCAAATCACGCCTGATCAACCGGAACCCTACAGAGCCGGCAGACTGGGTCACAGTCGACTGGGCTGAGGCACAGCGAGACAAAGCAGTCGCAGAATTGACGACGCAAATGAACAAGCTAACAGCGCGTGTTGAAAAGGCCGAAAAGGGGCGAAAGGACGCAGAACGTGAAGGTGCAGAGGCACAACGACAAGGTACGCTCGTGATTGCCCTGGCTATCTTTCTTTGCTGAGTAAAGACTTCGTAGTGGCCATCGTTCAACGTGAGCTTGATGTCGAGGTTGCAAACTCGAAAAAGCTCCAAGCTGAAATCGGCCGTCGACCAAATATCTCACAACCAACGCCTGTAGCCGGTAGTTCCTCTCTGGGGAAGAAAGCTGGACCAGGTGCCTTGGAGCTGGAGAAGAAGCTCGAGCTGTTTGAAGATCTGAGCAGCCTATCAATCATCAGTTATGTCGAGGCAGTAGAGCAACCTGGAAACGTCAAAAAAGTATCGTATACATGCCTACTTTCTGTAGAAGACAAAGGTGCGCCATTAAGCAGTGAGATGCCTCTCGTCCTGACATGGACTGTTTGCTAGAATTCCCATTCAAACTCGTCATTTGGGACGAGCGTGTTGCCCCTGTCAAGGGAGAGGAGACGGAACATGTCGTGTATTCACCTGGAGAACCCCTCGACCCAGATCTCGATATCGGCTACCTCGCACAGTCATTCACGTTCCCGCGTTCCCAGATGCACGTCTTCTATCAGAACATGCTCAATGTTCTCACCGATATGGGACAGGATGCACAAGAAGAAGGAGAGGAGGAAGAAGAGGAAGAATAGGAAGAATAGGAGTCATGGTGTCCTTTGGAATTATCCGATATCTCGCTGCGTATCTAATGCTGTACCTTTGTTTTTAAATGTAACCCGTACAATATTTCGCTATTTCTATCGGAAATAAAAGTGGAATGTATAGCGTTATTAGTTTTCTAAGTACATTTCAATTTGGGACCTGCCCGCTCCATGAGTAGTATAAATCAGCATAAATAGGTAAAAAGCGTGAAATTATCCATATCGCTAGTCGAGGTAGGGTGGCTGCCAGCCCAAGGCAGGGCGGATGTCGCCCGTTGCTCTTGCACAAGATACCATTCGGCTGTTGCCTAGCCCAAATATGAACTGGCTCCCTAAGTTCGTGAGTAAGATCTTGCTGATTTCGATTGCACTAGTAGACGCGCTTTCGCGTCTCGCAAAAGAGCCCTTTCCTTGGGCTAAGCTCAATTCCCGAAGCTCCAACAGGCGAGCAGCAAGTGGGGCCAAGAGTAGAACGGATGCGGGTTCGTGACGACACTGTAATGCATCGTAGACCACGAGGATAATTTGCTCGAGTTCGGATAATTGGTTTGCAGGCTTGCGTTGTAATGGGTTGGACATGTTCCAAGCCATTGTGAGGAGCTGGTGCTGAGACGATTTAAGGGAGCGAGGTGAAAGATCGAGTAAATGCGGCTTTGTGTTTATACTCTCGAAGACGTTCATGTTCAGGCTGTTGGCTAGCAGGAGAGAGTGTGACCTAGTAGGAGGAGAATTTGGTATGAGGGCAGGGTTCTTGGGTACGAATCCGCGAGGAGTGACTGCTTTGAGAATGTGGAAGAGGAGATGCCCTGGACCATCGAGGCATCCGATGCAATTGACGGGGTATTGGAATAGACGTTGCAAGTACATCTAATGGGGTGTCAGAGAACGACTAGATATTTCACGTAAAGCATACCAGGCAATCAGGGTCATCTAATGCATTTCTGTAATACTCCCGTTGGCCGTAGAAGGTTGGCCACAAGGAGGCTTGTAGCTGTAAGGCCGCGGGTGATGTTGTAAGTGGATACTCCTTGAGAAGAAACCGCTCAATTCTGTCCCAGGAGTCCTTCAGCTCAAAATCACAAGCTTGAGGTATCATGAACGGAGATATATGTTCGATACCGCGAGCACAAGTGGCGAGTACCTGGAGACAAGGGTCGGCCAATTTGGATATGGATTCGAGTCTCTGGCGTGTAAAGTAACCTGTAAAGTCGGGCTTTGACTTCTGTTGGAGATCTTGGCATATCAAGCTGACCATGGCAAGATGATCAGCCGACGTGCAGTCCTCTTTCATCAAGGAATCAAACGTTTCCAGTGCTTCTACGAAATACGGGTCGTTGTATTCCTGAAGATGTGTGGTTCGCCATAGGGGTCCAATACGCGGTTCACCGGCCTGGGCTGTCGCGAGATGCCGGAGGATATCTCGTATATGTGGGATACGATCGGCTTGCGTGATCCAATTCATGGTTAGGTTTGTTTCTTTGGCAAACGCACTGTTCTTTTGCATGAGGTAATCCCAGTCCCTCGTGATAGGGTTGGAGGGTCTCAACCAGAGCATGGCGATGACTTCCCTAGCTCGCCTAAACTTGTCGACAGAGGAGTAGGAATCGAGTTGCGTGGCGAGTAAAAAGGGTAGCAATTCATACGCGCCTCCTTTGTCGGAGGCAATTTCCTTGCCATACGGGAACATCCTGATGAGATGTGGTGTCGTTGATCCGCTCATATTCGGGTTTCCATATCCGATTACCAGTGCCTCGTGCGTTTGAATGAGTGCCTCAACTGATTGTGCGACCAAGTCGCCTCGGCGAGCAGCAATACGGATGACGGTGTTCGTGACCGAGAGGTACATTTCTGCATACTCTTTACTCCATTTGTACCAATTCTGTAACCGACAAAAGCTTCCAAAGGTGGTCACGCAATAGTTGAAAAAGTCGGTGGAGAGCAACTTTTCCGAAGCGAAGACGTCTTCCCAGACCTTGGAAACTTTCGCATCGAGATTACGCCAGTGTGCGATCCTGATGATGAACTCCAGTTCTAGTGTGGAACTTGCGGCGGTACGTGGAGTATCGCGCAAGAGGAGGAATAGGTGGTTGGGACGGCGGTTGCTTGGGGGCGATAGTGCGGGCTTTCCGGCGTAACAATATTGTGACCAGTAGTTGATATCTTCGATGCTGGTGATGTAGGAAACGTGTGGATCAGGTGATACCAGCTTCTGGACGGCTGGCATCATACAGCATTGTTGGAGTGTGGCCATGCCTTGGATCTCTTCAGCGGACAAGTCATCCACTTGCGTGTACGCCAGGTACTTCATTCCTAATACGTCGAACATGGCGTACCATGCTGCTTCGTTTGAAGTGAATGTCGGAGCGGGAATCAAGTTTGGGAGCTCCCCGGCGAGCAATAGCAGGCGTCGATATGAGTCGGGAGACATGTTGATCTGGCTGGCCAGCCAGTCCATTGCATCTCTGGCGAGTGTCATCCCCTCTTGGACCGCTTGATCCTCTCGCTTGTATGCAGCTGTAAAGGCCTGCTTCCGTAGTTGTCCAGGAGCGGGGCTCTGGGAGCCACCACCGACTTTACGAATCCGGTAGAAAAGTTCGAGTGGGAGATTAGAAAGAGAGTAGATCCAACGACTAAGGGGTGTTCGGAAAGGAGAGGATACGCATACAACTGCGATGAAGGTAGAGCAGCCGTAGAAAAGGACGGCTAGCGCCAGCCCACTCGCTACAACGGCTCCGACGATATAATTAAGGTTCCACATCCATAGGATGAGGCCTGAAAAGAAGAGGACGACGGAAAAGTAGAGTAGGAGGGGTAACGCAGCGATGAGTTCGCCCATCTTCCACCATACGACGCCGGCATGTCGGAATTGCCTTCTTTTCGCTCTGTCTTCTGGTGAAGATCCCCCACGTGTGATGGCGGCGTCGTAGTCTGCCACCCATTGTAAGGCGACGACGCTTGCCAATGCCGCTACAAGACTGGCGCTAAGGCTGGCGTAAAAGAGGCAATTGACGATAATGTCTGATTGTTTAGCCTCGAATTCTGGTGGAGTGTAAAGAGTGTGTGTGCCGTTTGCCATATTGTTCGTGAAGAAGATCATCACGTCGACCATTACGCTCGTCGGGTCTTGCTCGAGGAGCTTTTTACTCTCGATGATGAATGCGGTAAGAACTGCCGCAAAGATGGCTGCCTATATAAGAGTAAGAATATCGATTCACATTGCCACCGAATACCCACAAAGACTAGGAGAAAGTTGAGGCTGCTCGTCCAATCCTTGACGAGCTCGGTATCAACCTTTTTAGCTTCATTATTATAGACGTCCCATCCCGAATACTCCTTTTCCAGTCCTAGCAGCCTCTCTTCTTCGGACATTACGCCGGAGTATTTTGGTTCATTTCCGATGACGGCCCTCTGTTTGAGACCGCCTACATCTTGCTTCTTTTCTGCTTTCTCTTCGCTCATTTATTTTCTGGCGAAATATGGGTATAGTATGGGTCCAAAGTGCTGGCGAGTGAACGTCAGCGGAAGCGGAAGTAGGCGCGTTTAGCGCCGAACACGTCTCGGGGACCGTGCGCGAGTTAGGGCCCGGTGTTGACATGTCGAAAGGATTCGAATTCAAAGTATGAGGCTCACTCCCAGAATAGCACTCGGGTTGCGTTACTTCCGGTTGTACATGCCATCGTACAATTGCCGTAGGTACATTCATAATATAGTACAAAATATATGCGTGCTTGTAATCGTTTCGTGATAGGTTACTCCTCCATGTCCAGTCAATATACAGCGGCCAAATAACAAGGCCAAAGATTGTGTGCCGCACTAGGCGGGTATTCTCAAAGAGTGTGGATATAGCTACGGGGTCAACGCGTCCCCATTAGCTTTCCGCGTTTCCAGTGGTGTACCAACGCTCTGAATAACCGACGACTGCAGGTGTCGGGACGTGGAGCTGTCTGTAGGATCCGACGAACTATCTCCATAGACATACGAGTCAAATCGTGCACCGGCACTAGCACGTAGTTTTATAGCTGCACCATGCGCACCGTGCTTGGGCCCAGCACCGCGGACGAGTGTGCCGACTGTCGTATCGAATTCGTCTGTGCTGCCGTTTGCGTGGGTGAGCATTGGTTTGTGTACGAGCCAGACGAGGTTCATGTATACGCGTGTGGTGAGGACGGTGTTGATTGCCCACATGAGCCTGTGGAGGGGTCAGGTTAGACGATGGGGGGAGAGGAGAGGGGAGGGGGACGTACATTGAGCCCATGTTGAAGCTGCTCAATGGTTGGGTTAGAAACTGTTGTTGTTTGTATTAGATACGGGTTGTGCATCTGGCTCAAACACTTACGATCCAGATGTTCCATATACGCATGCCCGCCATGACGACAAAAGATATCATCCCATCTACAAACGCGGGAACAAGTGAGTATGTAGAGTATGCAAAGGGAGAGTGTACGTACCCCGATATAACATGGTTAGGAATGGGGTTTTGGATGGACTCGAGATGAGGGATGCGTCTTGCCACACGCGATAGGCCGTCATGCTGAACACGAGGGTCTCAAACGCGGCGGGGGAATACCAAATCGCGGGCATGAGCTGTGTCTTCCCCAACGAACCGCAAACGTGCAACTTGTCCGAGTAGAAGATGGTTGCTGGGGTATGTCAGATACAAAAAGAGTGTCCCCCAAGAGATTGCGCACCATGGAACGGGACCATGGAGCCGAGTGTTAGAGCAAAAGTGGTGAGGTACGTCGCGACGTAGAATATGGTGATGAACCAGACGATAAACTTTCGTCGCTTGTATAGAGCGGTGAGGCGGAGTGTGAGGAGGCCTGTAAAAATGTGGGGAAGCCAGTCAGAATTCTGTGGCGTGATGGTGGGAGATGGTGGCGTATTTTACCGTTTGCGGCGCAGAGAGACGAAAGCATTGCGAAGGCAACAAATAAGGCCCAGCCTTGACAGCTTTATGGAGCGTCGGTAACCATTTAGTGGGACGAATTGAGGGAATTACGTACAACTGCTGGGTGTTAGTACTTATGTGTTACGTTGTGGAGAGGGACGTACTTGTTTGGAGAGTGCGGGACGAAAGTCGATGAGTTCTAGAGGGCTTTCGTGAGCGTTGTTGACGCGCTTCTAGTCAGTGAACTCACGAAAAGTGGCAACGATAATGCCTGGAGGGGTAACTATCCGAATCTGAAGGACGGTCAACGAGGGGACAATATCGTCTTGTTAGAGTCAACCCACGTAATAAAACAATATTTTTGGAAGAGACAGCTTGGATTGATAGATGGTTTCGAATTCTACCAAGGGGTAATGAGTATCGAAATCGTATTGTTGCGAGGCTGGTCCTCACCATCTCCAAAGACGAGCAACCAGTCGTAAACGACAAATGTTGCAGCAATTCCTGTAGAATTATCAGCATATTCTATGATATTTTCTGGCCAGCAAGGGTTTGCTGCGGATGCGACAACCGGAGCCGCCAAATGAACTGAACCTAGACTGACCGCTGAAGAGTCGGCTGATATAGATATCACGGACGGCGTGAACCAGTTCGGCCACGTCCACGGACATTCTAGGGAGTAATAGCTATTATTCGTTGAGAATATCTGGTATGACAATGAGGGAGGGAGCAAGGATGTACTCATTTCCCTGACGATCCCTTAAATTCTAATCATAATGATATGTCACACAAACAAGTCCCCGTCGTGTTCGTGCCTAAGTAATCCGCGCGGCGTCACTGCCACCAATTCAGTCGAGCGGTTCATCGTACACCCCTGTTACGAAATTTGTCTAGATTCACGACGGGGGTGCTACCACAGAGGGAGAAAGGGCGAGCTAGCGAAAAACGGATGCAACCGAGGATAATCGATCACGAGCCAAAGGTCGATGTCTAGACGACACGACGGTTTTTTTGACATCGTGTATTGACTCCGAACAAGATAGCTGCTCACCCACCCCACAGAAGGACGCAATTTAATCCCGATATGGGTCAATATGGTTGATCGCGTTTCGGGTCGACCCGTACATCGTCCATCCCCAAATTAATTCTTCCTCTCAACACGGTTCAATCGTTTTGCAGTCATACCGTTATTGCTCGTACGTTGTCCACGCACGGGCAAGCCCATCGCATGTCGTCGGCCCACATACGTATTCACCTGGGGAGTAACGTAAACACCCAACTCATAGAGACAATTCGAGCACGTACCAAACGATGATGCATAATGTTCTCGCGGACATACCGCCGCAAGTCTGTTTCGACCTTGAGACTCTTCAATTGGTCTCCCAATCCAACCTTTGCCGGTGTGGTCGCCGTCGCCACTTCCTGCTTTCCCTCTGCGATACTAGCCTGTCGCGCGTCCTCTCTCACTTTGAGATTCGTGCAAAACTGCGGTCGAAAGCTGGGTCCTGCGAGCTCCAGTTTGGGTAACATTGGTGCGTTCGCCGGTGCAGACAAGAATGCCGTGAGTGCCGTCGTTTGTTGGGAAGTCAACGAGGGTAAGGGTGCGTTTTCGTGGATTTGCAGACGTGCGCATATCCGTCGGGCGAGTGTCCGGTTGATACCATAGATGCCAGTCAATGCAATCTAAAGAGAAATACGAGCAACATTGTCAGCTATAGCGAACTGTTTTACATGGTGTCGAAAACTTGCCTTTGCTGGATAGGTGTCCGACAAGGCGACACCCATGATGTACACCATTTTGAAACAATAAAAAATGAGTTTAAAATGATGCTAAATAGTGACTTCTCGTAAGAAAGGAGGGAACGCGATAGGCAAGGTCGAGGTCCAAGACGTGTTTTTTGGATTCTACCACCATAATGTCGCGTAATCAGGATATAGGCGAACTCCATCGTCAGAGGCTCGAAAAGCAGCGTAAAGATATGATGGTACGTCTCGAGTGTCCCTCAATGAAGTCGAACTTATCGTCATCTAGGAAGACTTTGAGCGCCAGAAGCAGGCTCTAGTCAATGTACGTTCTATTTCCTATTCATATCTCTCAACGCTATTCTAATATTCTACCCGCCCTAGGAAACCGAAAAGACGCAGGCACGCTCGGCAGCGTCGCGTTTTGTAGGGCAAAACGACAGCATGGCAGACTCACTCGTCAAATCGACAGTCGGACTCGTCCAACTGGACGATTTCATGCAAAAGCGCAAAGACCTAGAGGAAGCAAAGGCGCGCGAGGCTGCACGCACCGATGAGCTCAAGTGAGTTTAAGGATTTTGTGGATCATGGGACGGCACTGATGCTCGTAGCTGGTGTTTTGCAGGGCAGAAAAGAAGGTGAAGAAACGGAAAAAGGTCGTCAAGTCTAAATTGTCGTTTGCGGATGAGGAAGAGGGGGGTGGTGGGGACGACGATGAAGAGGATGGTGAGTGTGGGTTTTAATACCAGGGGTGTTTTGACGCTTAGGATCTCTAGAACGTCCTGCCAAACGCGCCAAAGGGTCTCCTGCACCTGCTACGACAAAGAAGGTGGCTAAGAACCCAACGGTTGATACTTCCTTCTTGCCCGATCGAGAACGCGAGCAGCAAGAGCGTGAATTGCGAGAACAGCTCAGGAAGCAGTGGCTTCGTGAGCAAGAGGAACTCAAAGCCGAAGAAGTAGAGGTCGTGTACAGCTACTGGGACGGGAGTGGACATCGCAAGGCCGTAAGGGTGCGTATTCACTCTTACCAGAGAGTTACCATATCTGATCAAGTCGTGTCCCAGGTCAAAAAAGGAGACAAGATTTCAACATTTCTTGAAAAAGCACGCCAGCAGTTTCCCGAGCTGCGTGGTGTCTCGGTGGACAACATGATGTATATCAAAGAGGATTTGATCATCCCCCATCATTACACCTTTTACGACTTTATCGTCAACAAGGCTCGTGGCAAGAGTGGACCCCTCTTCAATTTCGACGTTCACGATGACGTGCGGTTATTGGCGGATGCAACCGTAGAAAAGGATGAGGTGCGTGGTTTTCATATTTTAAAAGCGTTTATTTATTCATAAATCCGTTTGACAGTCGCATGCGGGAAAGGTCGTCGAGCGCAGTTGGTATGCGCGCAACAAACACATCTTCCCTGCCTCTCGATGGGAAGTATTCGACCCTGAGAAGAGCTATGGAAAGTATACTATCGCGTAGGAAACGGATACCCGGAGGGCCTTTCATCGTCGTGTTTAAGCGATGCCCAATGGGGATCGATCCTGTAGACAAAGCTGCCAATTTCAAATCACGGTTTTATTTTTCTTCTTCCTTTTTTTTGAATCCATTTCATTGTGCTGTCTAATGCTATAGATGCTGCACATTACGGGACCCGGGAGGCGACCACTTACTGCATTCCCGTCCCCGCCAGGCTGGGTCTTACCCTCAAGGGCCTTTGCGACAGGGGTTTTCTTAACCACCAACAGCTCCCGTTTTTCATTATACTCCATCTGACATATGTCCCGAAGTCGAAACATGCTCAATTGCACCCACTCCTCTGACGACCGTCTGTCTACTCGACTAGCCAATCTGATGAAATCACGTTTCCGATCGCCCTCTGAACCTTATTTGTCTTAGGGCTTTAATTGTGGCGTTCGGCCTCCTAGTGTCCGTCTGGCCAATCCCGACTGCTGCTTGACGATTACACCCGAGATCGAAGATGGATGAACGCAAGAAGCCGTGACAAGAAGGATCAGCTTTCTCAATTCTTTCATGTGCTTGGCGTGCCTGGCACTAGTGTGAGAGACGAGGGTGGCTACAGCACCCGCACGCTCGCATCATACGGGTATTGGCTCGGCATCTGCCATTCGCCTTACCGGATGCTTTTCAGAAAAACCGTCATATAATGTGAGTAAAATCGGCGAGTTTTAACCGCATCGTGCTTTCTTTCCTACCCTTACTTGGCACCGTTCGAACCCCGCACTTTTGGGTTACGGTTGGCAGAGCGGCCATGTTGAGCAGCTCATCGGCGAGCTTGCTGCGCGAATTGATGATAACGATTGATAACATCTACATCAGTCGTTACACCGGTGGTACGTAGTACGATGACGTTCGTACGGTGCCCCCAAGCTGAGGCCTTGTCCCACATATAGCGGCAGCAGTGACATTGGTTCTCTACGACTTGTGTTTGGTGTTTAGGCGAGGTAATTACTCACTGATTATAAAGAGATTGTAGCACAGCTCACCAATGAACAGAGTTTGACACCATTTACCGGTCGCGGTGGTCTCTGGCAAAGTGCCTCTTCAGCTTCGTGCGTGTACCTCGCTTATCCCCATTACTATCTACTGAGCCTACAATCATTCAGGTGCGCCTCATTACGCCACCAGGAGTCATTCTCGGCTCAATACGTCAGTTGATTGGATTCAAAGTAGGAAGCATCACACTCACCACTTGCCCCGAATGCAGAACTGGTCGACTTCTGGCCTGATATTGCACCAGAGGTACATCATTTGAAATTGTAACTCTTGTGACCAATGCTAACCTCCTCTTCAGAGGTACCTATCCACTCTTCCACGCATAAAACGATCCTAAACCATCACATAGATGCAGACAATTTGCCATATTTCTCACATTCGCAATGATCACCTCCATAATGGCCGCAGATGGTACTTGGACTACGCACCGCAGGCACTACTTATGCTCACCTGAATGGCAGGTCTGTTTACCCTCCGGCTCATTGCACTATACAAGAGCAAAAGATATATGTTTTGGTTCATATTGACGTTCTACTTGGCGACATATGGCGTCACATACGGACTTGCAATTGCTGGCACCATTGCGCTTTCCAGTAAGTAACCCTACTCGCATGAGGAATTCACTCTTACATCCCGAACAGAATTTGAGGTCTTCTACTCCGATTTACTCCATGCATGCGTTTCCTTTGGCATGACGCCGTTGTTGGCCCCGGTGTGGTATGCGCCCGTGGCATATGAGACGTTTCTGTTCAGTTTGACGGTATACAAGGCCTGGTGTGATGCCAAGGTGATAACCACAACCAGCGCACCGCTTCTAGTTCTCTTCTATCGGGGTACGTACCTTTGGTTCATTTCTCAAATCCTCCAATAGTGATGCATTCATTATAGATGGAATGATTGCATTTGTAGTCATGACTGGAGTCAGAGTTTGGAACATCTGGGTCGTTAGTGACACGCGTTTCCATTATCACGACTGGTGCTAACCTATGCTTTCGCAGTACCTGACTCAACCACTGAGTAGCCTCTATGTCGGAACCATGTACGCAACATATCTTTTGTGACCACTGAAAATTGACCTTCTACTTTTTAGGCTGATGTGGGCAACAAACACCGTCCTCGCCACTCGGGTATATATGAACCTCGTCTGGCTTGTCCGCAGGCCTAATCAGGCAACTGCATGGGGTACAGCCGCCGGCATCAGCATCTCAATGAAACCGGAAGATAGCGACGCTGAAAATGACGAGTCGAATTTCGAGATGGTTTCTTCCCCTGCTTGGCGGCAGCTCCCCCGGTAGTAACCGATGCCGGAATATATTCAACGACG
>KN824433.1:0-10144 GCA_000827415.1 Serendipita vermifera MAFF 305830
ACCACTGGCTACGGATGGGAAATGGCAATCATGACTCTTACCTTTTCAATGTACGCAGCTGGTACGAGACCTTCTGGTCCTTCTAAATCTTGAGATGCAGACTTTACGCGCACTTTGGCCCAGCTGGCAATTCCATACGCAGCGTCAAACGTCGATTGCGGCCGGAGGTGAGTGCCACCAATACGTCCAAAATAATTCAAATAAATCCAGAAATAAAGATAAGGGTGATTAGAGTCGAAACAAGTCAGCAAAATGACATGCCGAGATATAGTATTTACACGTACTCATCGTCGGATCGTTCGAGTAGGAGGACCAGTTGATCCTCTTCCATGTCGACCTCGTCATCTCCCGTAGATGCATACGCGTATAGAGCCTTGTAGACTCCTAAACATATTCCAGACGCTGCGTCGGCCATTTGGGCACTGTGCCAGGGAAACAAGGTCGGGTCCAAATCGTATGACGGCTTGCAAGAATGCCGGCTCACAGGTGGTTTCAATCTCATTTGTCCATTTTAGTGTAAATCTGTAAGTTTCTGCATTTTAGAAAATATTTGGTATTGTTCTGCTATCAGGATCGGTGGCCGGTGACATCGGAATCTCGGGAGTGAAGGAGCACCGAGAGCGTCAAAAGACTAGAGTTCAATTTTGGAGCCACTTGTTATTACGAGAAGTAAGAAGTAACCTCTGGCGTTAAGGAGGATCCATATGGTTTTCGAACCCTGGATAACTCCTGACTATGTGCAATTCTGGTACGAAGCGTGTGGTTCCATTATCTTAATGCGTATCTACTTCCGCCGTTTCTTCGCTCGAGGTTCTTCCTCCCGACCCAGTGGTGCTTCATGCGCCCCACTAGAGCACCAATTCGTTCCTGTGAATCAAGGGCTCGCGCCCACCCTTCAGAGGCCAGGTCTGTAATAAACCGGTGACTCGAACTGCAACGCTTCATTACTTTGATGTACGGTAATTGACAGCTCATTTAACCTGCGATATATAAAATAAACCGGAGTGCAATAGATCACCCGCTAACTACAGGCACAATTGTCCCTAAATAATCACCTGTATTATCGCCCTATATGAATGAACGGTACCCAAGACAAAAAGTCTGCTCCTGACTCTCGAAGTTCCTTCACCGCTTCATGCAAAGCCCGAGCTGCTTCCTTCCTGTTAGGCTTCCCGTCCTTCAGCATCCGCTCATACACGGCTTTCGTCACCTTCGGCCCGTCCTCATCTTGAATCGACCACGCCGTCCCTATCATTCCCTTAAATCCCAAAAATAGTACTCCAGCGGTCCAGGGCACCAAGTCTTTTGCAAAATTTGGGTTTCGGCCGTTCCCGCAGCATGATGACAAGAATGCAAAGTCAGCTTTCGGAAGAGGCTCCTGTATGAGCTCAGAGAGCTCCAAAGTTCTGTCATGAAGCAAGAAACCACTCTTCAGCGGATCGCTCTCGTGCTTTAAACCGTGGCAGGCAAGATGGATCCAATTGCTTTCCTTCATTGCTTGCATGACTCGTGCTGCGGTTGCCTCTTCGTTTATCAAGTTTTTAACGCAAAGGTCACCCGCAATATCTTTGACATGATTGACTTCTCTCTCCGTCTCTGGCAATGGAGGCGCGTGGGGGGTAGACGGTTGGGCGACTGTTAGAATCTGAAAGTGCTCTGTCACCTCTGGTTGCGACTGGTCGAGTATGGCCGTCAGCGTTGGCGTGTACGAAGAGACGACGTAATCTGATATTTTCTCTCCCACTACGTCTGTTTCATAGTTTCCGGCCGCGTGAATCGGTAAAAATGCAAGTGGCCCAGTGACACACCACCAAATCCGTGACTGATTTCCCGGCTAGATACAATAGAAGTGTGTTAGTACGAGCAGTCAACGAGTCGAGAGACGTACTTGATATGCGAGGCCATCAAGAATCGGTTTCACCACGTGGAGCCATATAGGGTGTAAAATGCTCTTGAAGGATCCTTCTTTATCCCTAACAAGGGATTCACGCTCCGACTTGCGCGTCACTCCCGCCGACGACAGCAGCCGGTTGAATTCCCTGAATAGTTTTTCACTCATGGCATGACTGAAGCTCTCGAGGGGAATATGGACTATTGAGACATCCGGGGTTTGTGAATCGTGGGGAATAAGGACGAGTGCATCACATCTACGCTCGGAGACATTTATGATGGCAACTGGACCTTCATAAGCTGCGGCAGCCAATGTGTCGAAGCTCTTTGCTTTGAGGAAGTATTCGAAGCCAGGCAATTGTCTCACTTGCTCGACAATCTTATCCCGCTCTGCGGCTAGTATTGACGCCTTGTTTGAAATGTCTTGCAAAAGATCTGATTCTGATTTCTCCAAATCTCCATGAGAATACAAGGAACCTTGAAGCTGCTGCGAAACGTGTTTCAAGCGGATCGCCAGCTCCGAATGAGATTTATGGAGGTCATCCATGGGATTACGAAGACTAAGGAGATTTTGCCAGATGATTGATCTGCCATGCTCAGCCCATCGCACAGCAGTCTCATATTCTTGTAGCTCGATTGCAACAGCTACCGCATAGCGGACCACATCGCCTGGTTCGGTAAGATGAGCACGTTGATTTCTGAGTGATGAGCCAAGCCAGGCGACTTGGGGCAGAAGTGTCATGACACATTCGAATGCAGTTAGAGGATATTGGCCATATAAATGGGAGGTCCGAGCCCACGCGGCTGCTGTCCTAAAGCGGATAATGGATGGCCCACAAGGTGAATTTGCAGACGTAGAATATGAACAAATAGCGCTTTGGAGATCGGTGGGGTGATTTGTAACACGAAAACGGCATAAGAAGATATCCCCGAGATTGCTAAGGAAGCCTGGTTTATCGGGATGACCGTCTGGCGTGAGATCGACCGCAGCTTGTAAAAATGAGATCGCATTTTCGAGATCTATTACGTCTCTAAGGCGCTCAAAACGTAGTTGAACGGCGCCCCCGAGGTTGTTAAGCCGGCTTGGTTTGTCGAGATGACCGTCTGGCGTGAGATCAACTGCAGCTTGTAAAAGTGAGATCGCATTTTCGAGATCTATTACGTCTCCAAGGCGCTCAAAACGCAGTTGAACGGCGCTCCCGATATTGTTAAGCAGGCTTGGTTTGTCTGGATGACCGTCTGGCATGAGATCGCCTGCAGCTTGTAAAAGTGAGATCGCATTTTCGAGATCTATTACGTCTCCAAGGCGCTCAAAACGCGTTTGAACAGCAACCCCGAGATTGTTAAGCCGGCTTGGTTTGTCGGGATGACCGTCTGGCGTGAGATCAACTGCAGCTTGTAAAAGTGAGATCGCATTTTCTAGATCTATTACGTCTCCAAGGCGCTCAAAACGCAGTTGAACGGCGCCCCCGACGTTGTTAAGCCCTGTTGGCTTGTCGGGATGACCCTCCGGTATGATGTTGACTGCTTCTTCATTTAATGCAAATAACCTCTCCAAATCAGTAGTGTCTCCGAAGTTCTTGAAGCGCAATCGAAAGGAATCCGCGAGATTGATCAGCCGGCCTGGTTTATCGGGATGACCAGCTGGCGTGAGATCCACTGCTTCTTGATACAATGAAATTGATCTCTCCAGATCAGTGAAGTCTCCCAGATGCGTAAAACGATCTCTGATGGAATCACCAAGATTTTTTAGAATGCTCGGTTTGTCGCGATGATTGTCTGGCATGAGATCTAATGCCGCCTGGGTAAATGAGAGTGACCTCTGAAGGTCATTGACGTCTCCACGGTGCTTGAAGCGTGCTCTAATAGAGCTCCCGAGATTACTCAAAATAGCTGGTTTATCCGGACGGCCGTCTGGCGTGAGATTGATTGCCGCTTGTCTGAATGAGATTGCTTCCTCCAGATCTTTGATTTCCCAAAAGCGTCTGAAACGCAATTCGAAGGAGTTCCCGAGATTGCTTAAGGTAGTTGGTTTGGTGTCATGGCCCTCTGGCATAAGGTCGAGTGCTGATTGTTGGAGTGAGATTGCTTCCTCCAGATCTTTGATATCCCCGAGGCGTTCAAAACGCAATCGAGCGGAGCTCCCGAGATTGTTTAAGATGGTTGGTTTGGAGACATGGCCATCTGGTGTAAGATTGGCCGCCAATTGTTGAAGTGAGATTGCCTTCTTCATATCTTCAATATCTCCAAGGCACATGAAACGCGATTGGAAGGAGTTCCCGAGGTGGGTAAGCCAGAGCGGTTTGACGGGGTGACCGTCTGGCATGTTATCAACCTGTGATTGCTGGAATGCTATGATCCGGGTCAGATCATATAGCCCACCATAGCGATCAAAGCGTTTCTCCCATGAGGATATTAAGTTCATGAGAACTACAATCTGATCGGGGTCCCCTTCTTGCATCCGAGGAGCTGTTCGCGTCCAGATAGAGATCGCCTCATTTATGTCGTCGGCTTCACCAAAACGATCGAATCGCGATGTGTAGCAATTTCCGAGGCTGATAAGCAGCTTAGACATGCCTTCATCTGCGTCGCTCGTGAACTTTACTGCATCCTGGTACAGAGTCACCGCCCTGTTAATGTCTGCTCGGTCTCCCTTTAGGCGAAATCGCTCTTGAAGTATTGATCCAAGAGCACTCGCGTATTCCGCATATCGTGAGTCAGTTGCCGATATTGCCTCTTCATAGATGATAATGGCCCGTTCCAGATCCTCAGTCTCATGCTTATCATGATACAGTTTGGAGAAACCGCATGCTATAAGGCTCAATTCGCGTGCACGGATGCTGATATCTTCCAGCCGATGCGTCTCTGCGTACTCGTTTTCCAGGTATTCACGTAAGGTAGTTGGTTCTCCTCTGAAGAGGTCGATCTCGGCCATCGTAAGTGAGACTTTGGCAGTTTCGAAAACCTCGACACTGAAACAAGTATTCAATCTTGCCAGGTCTAGGCACCCAAAATTAGCTCACCTTGGCTCTTTCCCTTTCTCCAGCGCACTCTCAATCCCAATAGCGTCCTTACCTAATTCTTCCAGCTCAGCTCTGATATCCACAGGTTGTATACGTATACAATGTTCTCGGAAAGAAAGAGTACGTTTGTCACAGGATAATAGTTTTTCAAAAACTTCGTCATGTAAAGGATCTCGTGTGAATGGCTATAATGAAAATGATTATATTTCGTAATGCTAAATTATCGTTACTTACGAAATAGAAACGGAGTCTAAAAATCCTCCCATACCACTCCTTAATCTCCGAGAAGTATTCATCGTAGGAGCTAGCATCTCGCATGTTAGAAACTGAATTCCAAGATTTCATAGCGTCCTCGAGATCGATGAGTTCACTATGAGGTTGTTAGTGCGGTATCCAAAGAACCATCTACGAAATTATATACTCTTCCAAAGCGATTCTCTCTCGCCTTTGCTCGCTATTTAGCCCGTCCTCGGCATATGCCAGATCGTTGAGGAGAACAACCAAGTGAAGAGCTTGTCTTGCGATATGAATACTCAACATATGGAAGATAGAGAAGCCGCGAGCAATCGATAGAATTCGCTGTGCGCGAAAGTAAAGCATGGTATAGAATGGAATAAGTGGATTGATAGGGCGTATTTTAAACTTGTAAAAGCAAGTCACTGGTCAGTCCAGCTTTGTTTTGGTGCACCGTTCCATGTAACCAGACGTACCTGCCCGACTGATCCCGGCCTTGGTTTCTGCGTCAAACCAGCAAACCTTCCAGCCTGCTGATTTTCCAGTAGCGAAACACTGTCGTCTAGGATGTATCCGTACTCTGGGTTCATTACGGACTTCCAGTCTCCGAAATATACCGGGATTAGTTTGGCAATCTCATCGATGCTGTTCTATTGGACCAGTTTTGTAAAATCAATCCGCCTAAAGAATGTCGAAATACGTACATTGGCGAAAAGAGTGAGTATACCGGCATCGATGAGTGCCTTGTGAAAGGGTGCACCACCGTCAAATACAAGCCGATTGACCAACTCCAGTAGGGCTCGCTTGGTACCTTCATCGGAGGCTAGGTAAAGATCTTGAATGTTTTCGAGAACAGAAATAGCCCTGAGAAAGGATTATGTCGAAATCATGGGTGTTAAAGCTCACGGACCCTTCATATCCTTCCTCTTTGACCTTCTTGGTCATGGGTACGTATAGGACCAGAATCGGATCGACATTTGGCACAGTGTTGTCCATCGGAGGCCTCAAGGTGACACCAAACCAAATGCAGTTGAGAGTTATAGTTAGTCCTATCGACCTCCACTGAATCCTTCGCTTTATCGATATTTCGTTTTTCCGGTTCCTACCAAGATTCGTGTCCCAGGTAGCAGGATGATATCTAATGATGGTAGATACTTGTAAACACGCCAATAGGCGTTCGCGTTGATCGAACGAGGGATTAAGAAAGGCCAATTACATGTAACATATTGGATAACTTTATATAGTATCTCAGAACCAAGTTGAGGCATATAAATGTACGTGTGTTCGTGTCCCCAGTGGGTCCCTTTGGAGAACATTCAGCTGACTAGGGCCACCGTATACTGGCGATGATTCAGCCAGGAGTCAGCTGATAAAGTCAATTGATCCCTCTCGACCCTTTCTTTTATGGTGACGTGAGTTTTTCCTTTGAGCCATATGAACAGCTATCGCGCAGGTTTACGTAAAGTGACACGGGATTTTAGATATGGCATCGATCAATACTTTGATCGCTTAGTAGCCGAGTACAATTCAATAAAGTTCCCTATGCCCTAAGGCTGGTCCTTTAGGAGACTGGCAATCGACGCCACATGATGACAAGAGACGGAGCCTTAACGTTACATGAAGATAGGCACTAACATAATGTATAGTGCATATTTCTTCTATCCCTGAACCCCCACTCATCGACCTGATCTCCGCGGCCAACAGCCATCGATGACAAAATGGGGATCCAGCAAATGGTAAAATCACTGATACGTGATATCACAGAGAAAAACAGCACCAATGTGCAAGCAGGAAATCTTTGGGCCGATCGCATGACGGATATCGCACATGACCTCGAACAAACACCAGATCCCACCAAGTATGCAACCATATCTGGACGTTATACATGATATTTAATAATCAAGCTACTTAGGGTCAAAGAAATGGTGGATATAGCTTCCAAAGTGGCAGTTGAATTCAGCAATGACGATATTCGGTCGCAAACTGGAGCTATCACTTTCCTAAAACGACAGCAGTCAATCATGCAAGCTGAAGCTCGGCTTGACCAGTTAAAAGTACGTCTGGACGATGGTTCTATCCAGAATTCTCAGTGAATACTATCAGGTGCCCTCAGCAGATCGTGATCGGATCATGCAAGTAGCGATGCAAAGGGACTTGAAGAGACTCGGCAAGAACTTGAGAGATATTTGCGAGATATCTCTTCCTTTGATTCGAGAGATATGTGATATTTTGCCGAATAAGAAATCTTTGAGGACCGATGGCGTATCAGAAGAAATTTTGGGAGGAAGCGCGATTCTTCCAGAACTCCAACGGTTGACCGCCACGTTTAATCAAAAACTACTGGTACGCAATATACCCCTTCACGGTTTGTATTAAGCGTCCAATAGGATCTTCAAGAATTGGGATACATTGGTAACGTTCGAGATATGGGCTTCATTATTCTGCTAATCCTTTGGCATGTAGATCCTAGCATAATGATCGCCATTATTCAACTAGAGGACCCAGATGCAGAGCCGCTTCATTGGCGTAAGCATTTGCGAGAAGAAGGCGACAGTGAAGCAGCTAATGATTCATGTAGAGTGTGGGGTCGAAGACACATTTGGAGAGCTCCTCCAAAAGGCGCTCCTTCCTAAGCTTAGTGCATATACAAAACGCGATGATCAGAGAGATGAAGACGAAGACGACGTTATCCCCGACGTTTGGATTAAAAGATGGGATCCCGGTCGGAACTCTGTTACAGCAACTGGCCAATGGTGGGAGTATCAACCCAATAACTTCAAAGTCCGGGAGGTTTTATCGGGGATAGAGATTCCTGAGAGCTCAGGAAGGCGGTGGGCCATTGAAATTGTGGCAAAGAAAAGTGATTATGTGGTCGCGCTTGTTCACGATAATGGAGCCGAAAAAGGCACGGCGGTCGGTATGTACCAAGTCCCAATAAAATAAGTACTGAAACACTATGTTCGGGCCTCAGAGCTTTCCAAGAGCCTAAAGCACCTGCGCTGCACCACCGACCGGATGAACCAAGTTTTTACCGGTAGGAAAGTATCGAAGATTCTTGAGCTTCAAGGTGGACAAGATGCGTCGCAGAAAACCTTTAATACTTTGTTTTACCAGCCGAAGACAAATCCTCTGTATGTTGAGCTGGAGGTGGAAGAGGGTGCACCAGAGTAGTAACCAGGAATTATCTGCAATATTGTACCAGAAGTATGCTCCTGTTCTATGTAGTACATCACTGGGGTTTGAAATAAAGGCTTAACTTAAGGCGATTATACCTAGTTGAAGTATCTGATATACTGTTTCGGACAGGCCAGTTGGACGTTTAGATATATCTTCACCCCGAGTTCAGTCAGATAACGTGAACGAGATAATTTTCTCCTCCAATCGAAACCCTCGATATAGAACGGCGTCTATATTGGAGAAAATCTACACATGGACAGCGAACGACCAATCACGAAAGTTTCATTCATCTTCAATCCTAATCACGCTCGTTTTGAGTCCGTCCAATAGTACGTCCCTCATAGTCTCGCAACTTAGCCGTCGAATATCGTCCCAGCTTTCCTGTGAGTAAAATGCGACGTGGGGAGTGATCACCAGTCGGCCTTTAAGCCACTCTTCACCCCGTCTATATGCCTGTATCAGTGAGTGGACATTTTCTACCTCCTTTTGGTCAGGTTTTCGTGGTGCTGGTTCAACGGGTATGACGTCCAAGCCGGCTCCTGCGAGCTTTAGTGCATCTTCGAGGGCATCGAGGTCTACAACTCCACCACGGCTAGTATTGACCAAAATACTGCCCTTCTTCATCCTCCCAAGAAGATCATTTCCGACTATCCCTCTGGTTTCCCTTGTCAACGGGACGTGCAGGTTCACGGTGTCACTACATTCAAAAAGCTCCTCTTTTGTCTTGACTCGGTCTATTCCGAGAGCACGATCTACACCATTGGGTAGATAAGGATCGAAAAAGACAACCCTGCTTCATCCCAGGGCTTTAGCACGCACTGCGACTGCAGTCCCAATGCGTCCAAGTCCAAGGATCCCGAATGTGCGCACGGAAGGTCGTTGAACGAGTGGGCTGGGGATATATTCCCATAAGAGCTGGATGGCTGAATTCGCATGGAGGGTGACAGGAGGAAAGGAAAGTGGAGGAGCGACGGAGGGTGGCGAAGTCAACGTCGAGACGACATCACATAGTCTGGGAGATCGAACGGCAATAAATTTATGGTCGGCGTCGCTTTTTGGTGATAAAGTTGCAAGTGGAGAAGGGAGGAGAAATAATAGCGTTGATGAGATTCTTGAGATAAAAGCCAACTTGAGCGGCCTCGCTATCGAGGCAGCGACGGGTGGCAGTAGCCCGAAGTTGCTCTCGAGGGGTTCTACCTATCATTTCGGGCTGGAGGTCGCCAGGGGGCGGGCGGACAGTCGGCGGGATTGGATGGGCCATGGGTGAGGTGGGTGGGTAACTCTCGGCCTACCCAAGCGCCGACTGCCTGCCGGGAGGAATCGGTAGAAAAAGGGTGGGAGAGGTGGGGAAAAAGCCAATCGGGCTCCCCGATCTTGATATAGACGGCGGGAGAGTGGGAGCAAGGGCTAGTGGCGAAGATCCAATGGAGTGGCTACTCCACCCGCCACCCCTCGCGGCCCTCTTCCGCGTCTCGTGGCTCAGCCCGAGGAAGAACTGTGTTCTTCCTCTTGAAAATGTCAGCTAAAATGACATTTTCGAAAAGTTGCAATAAAGCCTCTTTACGAGAAATATAGTCGATGATTGATGCGCAAATGTATTTATGACTCGAGTGGGCAAACGCCGCCTTCACCTTGGACTCCGCAGACATCCCTCGTACCGACATACATTACCAACCTTTCTCGCTGAATCCACTTTATTGATTTAAGAATACAAGATTTCATTCACATCAATCCTCAACATTCGCCGGCCTAGTCTATCGGAATGACCTGTTCATCAGGGACGTGGACTTGTTCTTGCACGTAGAACCGTAATTCAACAA
>KN824433.1:10714-25101 GCA_000827415.1 Serendipita vermifera MAFF 305830
ACTAGCTCTGAACGGATATCCCGAGTTGGTTAAGCTAGTCTGGTATCGGGAGGTGTCCGGTGTGATCGAGATCGACTGCTACTTCAGGGTAGACCTTGACTAGATGGCTCATATCATTTGAATGGCATAGCACGAGTGGAACATTGATACTATTTCACTAAGCTTGATGTCGGCGCGAACGAAACAGTGAACATACAATCGGGTCCGGCGCGCGTTGAGGGACGATGATTCACATTCCAGCAAAGCGCTCTCTCTTTCTCGTCACCTCTCATGCTCACCACGATAGTCGTTGAGATCTGTTCGCCAGCTCCCGTGAAAGCAACACAACTTTTAAACTAGCATTCATCAGAGCAGAAAGTTTGACGACCTTTTACCAAATTAACGTGGATTACAATCAATCATCACATGCTAGCAGACGACTCCAGCGAAACTTCATTCCCCATATCACCTTCCCATGTGGATGAACGGCACCCAAGACAAAAAGTCTGCTCCTGACTCTCGAAGCTCCTTCACCGCTTCATGCAAAGCCCGAGCCGCCTCCTTCCGGTTGGGTTGCCCGTCCTTTAGCATCCGCTCATACACGGCTTTCGTCACCTTTGGTGCGTCTTCATCTTGAATCGACCACATTGTTCCTATCACTCCCTTACATCCCGAAAACAGCATCCCAGCTGCCAAATGCACCGACTCCTCCGCGATATTCTCATCTCCCATGGCCGTCTGACATGCAGACAAGAAGGCAAAATCGGCTTTCGGAAGAGGCTCTTTGATAAGTTCGGAGAGCTCCAAGGTCCTGTCATGGAACAAGAAGCCACTCTTCAGTGGATCGCTCATGTTTTGCATACCGTGGCAGGCAAGATGAATCCAATTGCTTTCCCTTATTGCTTGTAGTACTCGCGTCGCTGTCGCCTCGTCGCTTATCAGGCTTTTGACACGAGTATTATTTGCAATTTCTTTGATCAACCGGACTTCCCTCTCTGTCCCTGGAAGCGGAAGCGTGTGTGGGGTGGATGGTTGAGCGACTGTCAGAATCTGAAAGTCCTCTGTCATATCCGGTTGGGACTGGTCGAGTAAGGCGGTTAGAGTTGGTGTATATGAAGAAACAACATAGTCTAATATATTCTCTCCCACTCCGTTCGAATCATAGTCTCCGGCGGCATGAATAGGCAAGAATGCAAGCGACCCACTTGCACACCACCAGATCCGCGAGTTATTTCCCGGCTAAACGTAATGAGAATCCATCAGTACAAACGGTTATTTGATTGGAAGACGTACTTGATATGCGAGGCCATCAAGGATGGGCTTCACAACATGAACCCACAGACTATAAAGGATACTCTTGAAGGAATTCTTTCCATCGTGAATATGCGATTCATGCCCTTGTTCATCTGGAGCACGGGCTCCTATTGACGACAGAATCTGGCTTAAAGTCCGGAGCAAGTTCTCACTCATGTCGTGAGAGAAACTCTTGAGTGGAATATGAACTATTGATGTAGTTTTATCTTGTGAGCTATGAGGGATAAGTATAAGCGCATCGCTCCGGAGCTCATGGACGTTTAAGATAGCAACTGGACCTCCATAAGCTGCGGGTGCCAGTTTGTCGAAAGTCTTTGCCTTGAGGAAGTATTCAAAGCCGGGTATTCTTCTTACTCGTTCGAGAATCCTATCCCGTTCGGTGGCAAGTTTCTGTGCAGCATCCTGTAAAGAGACTAGTTCCTCTTGCTCGGGAAGGTTATGATTAGACAAAGAACCCTCAAGTCGCTGTAAGATATACTTTAATCGCATTGCTAGCTCTGGATGAGCTTTATGAAGATCATCAAGGTTGCGAAGGCCAAGTAGATTTCGCCAAACAATTGACCTGCCATACTCAGACCATTGAACGGCAGTCTCGTATTCTTGTCGCTCGATCGCGACAGCTACTGCATAGCGGACCAAGTTGCCTGCTTCAGCTGGTTGCGAATGTTGATTTACGAGTGACATGCCAGGCCAAGCAATCTGATGAAGGAGGTCGATGGCGCATCCAAATGCAGATAGAGGATTTTTGCCATGCGTATGAAGAAGTTGAGCCCATGTGGCTGCTGATCTAAATCGTGTACTGGAGGGCCCAGTGGGTGAGGTTGCAGAGGCAGAGAGTAAAATAATTGCACTTTGGAGATCAGAAGGCGTTTGTTTACTCCGAAAACGGCACCAGAAGGCTCTTCCGAGATCGTCTAGCTGGCCAGGTTTGTCAGAGTGACCATCTGGAGTAAGGTCAACCGCTGTTTGGTAGAATGAAATTGCCTTCTCCAGATCTTCAAAATCCCTGAGGTGCTCGAAACGTGATAAAACTGACCTTCCCAACCTGTTCAGCCGGCCTGGTCTGTCAGGATGACCATCTGGCGTGAGATGAATTGCTGCTTGTTGAAACGAGATTGCACTCTCCAGATCTTTGACATCTCCAAGACGCTCGAAACGTGATTGAACGGACGTGCCGAGATTACTAAGCCAGCCTGGTTTGTCAGGATGACTGTCTGGTGTGAGGCTGACTGCTTCTTGTTTGGGTGAAATTGCCTTTTCTACCCCATATAGTTTGTCCATGAGTACCATCCAAGTCTTCAGCTCCTCGTTTATAAACTCGAGTTTTTGCTCCTCCAGACCCAGTTTTCCGGGTGACATCGTGCAATGATATACCCACGAGTTGGAGGAATATTCAAAGGCTCTAAACATACGGTCAGGACCTATATTTCCGTAAATAAAACTACCTGCCTTTGAGAGAGTCGGTCCAATTGATCAAAGTCTAATTTATTCTGCTTTGAGTGACGCCTCAGAAAATTGATACACCCCAATGCAAGCCAATAATGGCCTATATCTGGTTGTATGAAGTAGGGGTCGAAATTAGGTCGTGATGTAAGGAACTCGCGGAACGTGGTATGAAGCAGCCGGATTGGATCTTCATGATTTTGGTAGAGAATTAGGCTACCGAGTCGAGTTACGACTTCTTCTACGACACCAGGCTTCGGTGCAAGTTTGTCCAGTTCCCCAATGGAAAGAGGTGTCTTGGCCGCCAATATCATCTGGAGGACCGTCACTGTTACTTGTGCCGATGCGCTATCTTGTGGTAGCGATTTCTCCAGAGCGATCTGATACAAATCGTCTAAGCGGACCTGGTCCTTTAGTCTTTTGAGCAAAACCTCTTTGTCGATACTAAACAGGAGCAGATCGCATGCAATACGTGCCCATATAAAGACGCCTTCGGCACAGTTTATTACCAGAGGGATGCTCTCTTGCATATGGCATGGCAAACTTCCAAGCCTAGCTCTGGTATAACGTTCTACATCTTTATCATCACCCTCTAGTTCTCGAAAGTTGGTAAGGCGCACTGTAGCAGTATCTCTAGCCCACTGTATGATATCGCGTTCGGGTCGGCCAGTGATCATAATCCGAAGATGGAAGGATAGTTTCTCGGAAGAAAGATTTCTTAATAGTTCTTCGCGTCCCTCGGGATTTTTGTTGCATTCATCCAACGCATCAATCACTAGGATTGGATGTTGTTTGAACTTGCTATCGGCGCGCTGTTTGGGCTGGCTGTCAACGAGTTGTTTGAGCTTCATCAGAGGGGTGGCTATAAGACCTTCAAACTGCTTTTTGAATGAGAGGCGAGCCCAATCCCTATGTTTTTCCCTAAATTCGTCCGCATATCTCCGGAAAGCTGGGTCCAGACTAGCAAAGCCATCAGCCACAATTGAACAGAACGAGTTAGTACCCGATGTTTCCGCAGTTTCCCGAGAAAAGAAAAATCGAGCGAGAAAACGACCCTTTCCCCACTCCTCTGCCAAAGTTTTAGCAAACGTAGACTTTCCAGATCCTGCGGAATCTAAAAGGCACAATATCCGCTTTAATGCACTCTCGTCGTCGAACCAGAGACTAATGGCAAAGAGAGACTTTTCTCTGGTTCCTTGGAGACATTGTACATGTTGCTTTCCATACGCATTAGAGCTTGAATTGACGTCCTTGTGCGCCGCTGATACCTATGAGTCAGAAAGGGACCTATATATAGCTCATAACTTACCTGCTTTCACGGGCGCATGGTACCTAAATCGAAATTCCCCTTTTTCACGGACCGAATTCGCCACTGAGCGACATAGTGAAGTCTAAATTAACTCAGAGGGGTGCTATAAATCCACCGTGAATCACCTACAGAGTATACTTTAAAGGTGGCGTCAAGTTCACCTGTTTTCTGTTGTATCGCTCCCCCGCTAAAATCTTCGCTGGCGAACCAGGCCATTACTGAGAACTTTGAAAGTTTTGTAGTATGTAAATGCTTTATATATATATAACTATTCACTGAATCGTCGTCAACGCCAAAATCAAAAGTGAAGAGACCATGCTTACCTTACATAATCCTTAAGTGGATCCATGATGGGTCGATCAAGAGGTCGAACAACGAGGTCAAATCTGACGTCTTCTTCGAGCTTAATGTGCTGATCCTCAATCGCAGCCAGGTGAGACTGGAGCAGTTTGGTGGTTATACTCCTGTCCTGCGAGGATTCCTGGGAAATGGCCTGCACTTCTAGTATAAGTAAAGCCACTCATAGCATATAATTGCTCACCTCTACGCATGTAAGAACCCATTTAAGTGCTCTAGTGACAATTTCCAAGGTTACTAGTATATCCTTGCCATCCTTGATCGACGATGCAAAGTCGTGGCCTACTCTTGTTTTAGCGAGTAATACATCTTCCTCTTCAAATTACGTACTAATCTTTTCGAGGATACTGCTGCCACTCGTCTCACTCAGTCGCTTACGAAATTCATCCACCTTGATCTTGACCTCAGGTGCATCCCAATATGCATCCGTATGGCTATGGATGGCCCCTAGTTTGTTCCATTGACTTATGCCAATGCGTTCCATACCCCTATTAACGTCGAGTCGAATGTATTTATCAACTTGAGCCGGAATATATCTGGCAATATCTTGGTTTTCGAGTTCTGGAGGCCGGCGTACGTCCAGCACAGATTCGGGTCCGTCTAAGGAGTGCACTCCACGGAGTCCAGACCCTATATTAAGGATCTGAAACATGTGTATATCCTCTCTGAAGACGTGCCTTGCTTCTTTAAGTAACCCGTGAGTGGGGTTGCTCATAATCATTGCACCACTAATAAAGGTCCGTCCCGTCGGCGCCTTCCCAATATGAATCGGCGAGAAAAAGGGTAAAACAGCCATGGTGGCACAAATTGCGTCGACAATGGTGGGATTGGGGTCTCGTGGTCCTGGGAAAGCATATGTCCTGAAGGCACTGGCATACGAGAGATTCGCATCTGTTGTCACGTGGAGCAATCTAATAAGGGATAAGCCGCAGGAATATGGCTAATGCAGCACGTACACTTTGCATGTCGCGCAAGGTAGACGTTCATCGATCATCCTGAGGTCAACAGGGAGGTCTCGATCTAGGAGCAGGCGCTCTAGGGCTCCTTTGAGTAGTTTTGTGTTTTCTTGAGGTTTGCGTTTGTCTCTCGAGAAAAAGAAGGCAAGGGCGGCGGATGGCAGCTCTTTGACGATTTCATAAACACTCAATTGAGAGTTGATTGTTCCCTGATGCGCAACAGGGAATACGCTTGTAGCGACTGAAACCAGAGCTTCGATGGAGTCTTCGACGCTCATCCTAAGATGACCGAGCATGAGAGCAATAAGACTAACGAGTTGTGAGATAGATTATGGAACATTGCGGTATACGCACCCGCCAAAACCGACACCTCCGATGATATCAAAGTAATCTGCTGGATGAGTGTTGTTTGGATCCTTATTCACGTCAATAGAGACTTGATTCATGTAGTGGTTTAGTAGCAAAAGCTGGGAATAGGCCCCCGGCCCGCCGTCATCTGGGAGAGGACAATGTTAGTTCAGCGATCTGACCTAACTGAGAGATAAATCAGACTTACCAAAGGCCAGAATTCGAATGGCTTTCTTCGTTTCAGACGTGGCATTCATTTCCTAGAGCTTTCGGTTTGCCGGGTGGCTTGGAGATGGAGAAAGTCAAGATTGATTTTCGAGGCTGACACACGCTGACTCCACTATATGGCCTGGATTAACTAGGGTATCCCTAAAAAAGCACATATACAATGTATATTTTGCGCGTTTTACGTCACCCCCCATAACTGACTTGTCGCAGCTAACTACGCGGTTAGGGCACCGAAATGGGTGGCGTAATTGATCAATATTAGGCACTGGTCGAGCTTTTTGACCCAGTACGGAGACCTAGATTCAAGAATGTGGTTGCTATGTTGGGATCAGCGTCGTCAAAAGCAGAAGGATTGGCTGTGGGTACGCAAATCAAACCTTTGACGCATCTTCAAGATCAATTACGACCCTTTGAGAAAGAATAGGACGGGAGCTGTAAGGATTTCATGGTGTGGTCATCGTTTTATGGCCTTCCGTGGTGAGGGAGTTCCTATTGGGAAGGGCCAGTAGAGTCGTTGAGCGTTAGTGGATCTAAAAAGGGATGTGTCAAGATGAGATACAAGCCTGAAATGACTGCACTGGTCGTCCAAGTCGGAATGTCGGGAAAACGGCGAATTTATAGTCTGCGTCAATTTTCGTTTCGAACACCGAAGTTGAAAGAAGAAAATATATGTTAAGGTATTGGTACGGGCCTTGGACCGTATAGAAGGCGGTGATCAGCTCGAGCTGGTCGTGGTGGGGCCGAATAGCGGGTCTGTGAGAGAGACAAAGCTGTAGCCGAAGTGACGTATTCGAGAAGTTGCAATAAAACATCTTTACGAGAGCTATATGGACGGAATTTACGTCTCTGTATGTAACCCGTCGATGATTGAGGCGCAAATGTATTTAGGACTCGGGTGGGTCTTCAGCCGCCTTCACCTTTGACTCTGCTGCCGACATCACTCGCGCCAACATACATAACCAACCTTTCTTGATGAATCCATTTCATTGATTTAAAAATACAAGGTTTCATTTATATCCATCATCAATCCTCAACATTCGCCGGCCTAGTCTATCGGAATGACCTGTTCATCAGGGACGTGGACTTGTTCTTGCACGTAGAACCGTAATTCAACAACACAGCGTCTCTCTTTGTCGATGAAGCTAACGTCCGAAATATGGCGGAGCCAGAATTCACTTGCTCTCGACCACGACCACGATGGACATCACCTACAATCCTCACCTCTCCAGCAGACCCACCCACCTACTTCAGACTGGAGCGTGCTAGCGACGTTGCTACAACAGACCATCAGTTTCAACCTCTCCGACTTCAACGCTGCCGTCTGTCCGCTCGTTCTACCATGATCTCCGGCCATCAGCCATAGATCTCCTTCTCCAACTACGACCAATCTGACTCTTTCGTACCAGGAGTTCTACCTTAGATACAATCACGACTTCACCAATCACGGCAATCCGCACGCCACCCATCTGCGACTCAAAATGGTACGGCCTGGGCCCAACTACCGCAACATGCACACACACAAAGTACGTCGTGCTACTCTTCCATAGTCGGTGTACTTAGATTTTGTCTAGGAGGTCCTTCTCTCGCTCGTGGTTACTGGTTTGTCGGGATGACGGTCTGGCGGGAGATCGACTGCTGCTTGTTTCAATGAGATTGCTCTCTCCAGACCTCCAGATTTCACGGGCGCTTAAACTAGCTCTGAACGGATATCCCGAGTTGGTTAAGCTAGTCTGGTATCGGGAGGTGTCCGGTGTGATCGAGATCGACTGCTACTTCAGGGTAGACCCTGACTAGATGGCTCATATCATTTGAATAACATAGCACGAATGGAACATTGATACTCTTTCACCAAGCTAGATGTCGGCGCGAGCGAAACAGTGAACATACAACCAGGTCCGGCGCGCGTTGAGAGACAATGATTCACATTCCAGCAAAGCGCTCTCTCTTTCTCGTCACCTCTCATGCTCACCACGATAGTCGTTGAGATCTGTTCGCCAGCTTCCGTGAAAACAACACAATTTTTGAACTAGCATTCATCAGAGCAGCAATATGACGCGCTTTTACCAAATCAACGGGGATTACAATCAATCATCACATATTAGCAGACGACTCCAGCGAAACTTCATTCCCCATATCACCTTCCCATGTGAATGAACGGCACCCAAGACAAAAAGTCTGCTCCTGACTCTCGAAGCTCCTTCACCGCTTCATGCAGAGCCCGAGCCGCCTCTTTCCGGTTGGCCTTCCCGTCCTTTAGCATCCGCTCATACACAGCTTTCGTCACCTTTGGTGCGTCTTCATCTTGAATCGACCACATTGTTCCTATCACGCCTTTACATCCCGAAAACAGCATCCCAGCCGCCAAATGTACCGATTCCTCTGCGACCTTCTCGTCGCCTTTCGCCGTCTGGCATGCAGACAAGAATGCAAATTCGGCTTTGGGAAGAGGTTCTCGGATGAGCTCCGAAAGCTCCAAGGTCTTGTCATGGAGCAGGAAGCCACTCTTCATCGACTCTTTATGATCTTGCACACCATGGCAGGCAAGATGAATCCAGTTGCTTTCCTTCATCGCTTGTAATACGCGCACCGTTGTCGCCTCTTCACTTATCAAGCTTTCGACGCGAAGGACACCCACAATCTCTTTGATTTGATTGATTTCTATCTCTGTGTTTGGTAGTCGAGACGCGTATGGAGTTGATGGCTGAGCGACTGTGAGAATTTGAAAGTCATCCGTCACATACGGTTGGGACTGTTCGAGTATAGCCGTCAGAGTTGGTGTATAAGAAGAGATGACGTAATCGGATATCTTCTCTCCCACAATGTCCGAATCGTAGTTTCCTGCGGCATGAATCGGCAAAAATGCGAGCGATCCGGTTGCACACCACCAAATGCGTGAATGATCACCTGGCTAAATATAAGGGGAACACATCAATACGAGTACTCCATGAGTTGGGAGACGTACTTTATATGCAAGTCCGTCAAGAATAGGTTTAGCAACGTGTAGCCATAGACTATGAAGTATGCGTTTGAAGGCATCTTCTCTATCAACAAAACACGATACACGCTCAGACCTTCGTGTGTCTCTAGCCCGAACCTCCGCTGAAGACAGAAGCCGGCTAAAATCATGAAGTAAGTTTACGCTCATCTGTCGCGAAAAACTTTGGAGTGGGATGTGGACTATTGAAACCTTCGAATCTTGTGAGTCGTGGGGGATGAGTATGAGAGCATCACTTCTAAGCCTGTGGACATTTATGATAGCAACTGGACCCTCATACGCCGCAGGCGTCAACTTATCGAAAGTCTTCGCCTTGAGGAAATTTTCAAAATCGGGAAGTTTCCTTACTTCCTCGATGATTCTATCCCACTCCGCGGCCAGTATTGACGCTCTGCTTGCAACTTCTTGTAAAGAGGCCGGCTCCGCTTCCTTAGGGAGTTTGCTGCGAGATAAAGACTCCTCAAGCTTTTGTGAAATGCCTTTTAATTGACTCGCTAGTTTTGGATGAATTCTACCAAGGTCATCCGAAGGGTTGCGAAGGCCAAGTAGATTTTGCCAAACAATCGATCTACCATACTCGGCCCATTCAAGAGCAGTCTCGTATTCTTCTAGCTCGATAGCGACAGCTACTGCATACCGAACAATATTACCCGATTTGGTGAGTTCTGCATATTGACTTGTGATTGGCATGCCGAGCCAGGCCACCCCTGGAAGAAGATTGATAGCATACTCGAGTGCATGTAGAGATTTTTTACCCTCCATACGTAGAAGTATAGCCCATAGACATGCTGACTCAAAGCGAGTGACAGATGAGCCAGTGAGAGAAGTTGCCGAAGAAGAAAAGAAGGAAATTGCGCGCTGAAGATCGGCGACACAATTAGTGTGGTAGAATCGGGATAAAAAAAGTTCCCCGAGATGGGAAAGTATGTCTGCTTTGAGGGGATAGCCCTGTGGTGTGAGATCGAATGCCTCCTGATAGAATGAGATCGCCTTCTCTACATCTTTGACGTCTCCAAAGTGGTCAACACGCGATTGAGCGGAGATCCCAAGATTGTAAAGCCAGACTGGTTTGTTAAAATGACCGTCTGGCGTAAGGTCAAATGCTGCTTGAATCAAGGAGTCTGCCATCTCCAGACCTGTGATGTCTCCATGGCGCTCGGAGCGTAAGCGAATGAAACTTCCGAGATTGCTGAATATTTCTGGCTTGTTAGGATGACCATCTGGTACGAGGTCAACCGCTTCTTGGGAGGACTGGAATGCCTTTTCCAGAGATTCAATGTCTCCGGAATGCTGAAAGAAAAGTTGAAGAGAGACCCCGAAATCACTAAGCCGCCACGGTTTGTCAGGATGATCGACTGGCGTGAGACCGACTGCTGCCCGCTGAAACGAAATAGCCCTTTCCAGATCTGTGATATCTCCAAGGCGGTTGAAACGCATTTAAAGTGAGTTTCCAAGGCTGTTAAGTTGGTGAGAGGTTTCGGGATGACCATCTGGTGTGAGATCTACCACTGATTGTCGCAACGAAATTGCCATCTCCAGGTCTCTGACATCTCCGATAGAATGAAAACGCGCAATAAAGGATCCCCCAAGACTGCTTAGGCAAGCTAGTTTTCCCGGATGATCATTCGGCATGAGATCGGCCGCTGCTCGTTGGAGTGAGATTGCCTTCTCCAGATCCTCAATGTCTCCGAGCCGCTTAAAACGCGCCTCAATGGAGCGTCCAAAATTGGTAAGTAGTCCTGGTTTGTCGGGATGGCCGTCAGGTATGATATCGACTGCTGCTCTAAAGAATGAAACTCCCTTCTCCAGATCTCCGACGTCTCCAAAGCGCTCGAAACGTGAGTAAACGGAGCCGCCGAGATTGTTGAGCATGCCTGGTTTATCGGGATGACCGTCTGGTATGAGATTGATTGCTGCCTGAAAGACTGAGATTGCCCTCTCCAGATCCCTAATTTCTCCAAGCCGCTGGAATCGCAGCTCAACAATGCTTCCAAGACTACTCAGCCGGGCCGGTTTGTCTGGATGATCATCTGGTGTGCTTTCAACTGCTGCCCGTTGAAATGAGAGTGCCTTCTCGAGATCTTCAACCTTCCCAAGGCGCTGGAAGCGCGATAGGACAGAGACTCCGAGACTGTTGAGTAGTCGTGTCTTACTGGGATGGCCATCTGGGACGAGCTCGACGGCTGCCTGTCTTAATGAAACGACCCTGTCCAAATCTTCAATATCTCCAAGGCGCTCAAAGCGCGATCGAAGGGACTTCCCGAGAGTATTAAGTAGCTCCGGTTTGTTTGGATGGTGATCTGGCGTCCGGTCGACTGCATCTTGTTTGAGAGAAATTGCCCTCTCCAAATCCCTGACGTCTCCAAGACGTCCAAAACGCAACTGAAATGATATTCCAAGGTTATTCAGCCAGTTTTGTTCGTCCGGATGGCCGTTTGGAGCAAGATCAACCGCCGCCTGTTGGAATAAGATTGCCCTCTCCAAATCTTTAATGTTACCGAGGCACTCAAAACGGGATTGAAAAGAGTTCCCAATATCGTTAAGCAGGCCTGGTTTATTGGGATGACCATCTGGCATGAGATCGACTGCTGCTTGTAGGAGCGAGATTGCCCTTTCCAGGTCCCTAACGTCTCCGAGGCGCTTGAAGCGCGCTTGAACAGAGTTCCCAAGATTGATAAGCAGGCATGGTCTGTCGAGATGACTGTCCGAGGTAAGATCAATTGCTGCTTGATACAGCGAAATTCCCGTCTCCAGATCTCCAATATCTCCGAAGCGCTCAAATCGCGACTGGATGGCACTTCCCAGATTGCTAAGCCAGAGTGGTCTATTAGGATGACCGTCTGGAGTGAGATTGACTGCAGTCTGTTTGAAGGAAACCGCCTTATTCAAGTCTTCAACGTCTCCGAGGCGCTCGAAGCGTGATTGAGTGAAAGTTCCAAGATTGTTGAGTAGTTCAGGCTTGTTTGGATGGCTGTCTGCTGTTATATTGACCGCTAATTGCTGGAATAATATGGCCTGGACTAGATCATCCAGGTTACCAGACAGCCGAAAACGCTTCTGCAGCGATGATGCTAAAATGCTGAGAGCAGCATGCATGCTGGGGTCTTCATCTCGCAGTAGCCCAACCATCCTTCCCAAAACAGAGACTGCTTCATTTATGTCTTCTATCTGGCCAAAGCGGTCAAATCGAGATATGTTGCAGTGTCCGAGGTTAAAAAGCCACTTGGATATGTCTGGATCAGTGTTATTTATGACATTAACTGCATTCTGGCACAAAATCATCGCCCTGTCGATGTCCACAATGTATCCCTTGAGAGCAAAGCGCTCACGTAGCATTCCTCCCAACTGACTCGAATGTTCGGGAAATTGTGAGTCAAAAAAGGAGGTATAATGCATGGCTTCTTCAAGGATAGAAATTCCCCGCTCTAGATCCTCAATGTCGTGATGCTTGAGATACATGACATAAAAACCGCATCCGATCTGTTTTAAGCGATGTGCGCGGGTATTGCGATTTCCCAGTTGATGGACGGTTGCATAGTTGATCTCCAAATCTTCACGTGAGAAAAATTGTTGTCCCTCTGCGCTAGAAGCATAGTCTACTTGCGTTTGTGTGCGGGGGGTCGCATAGATGTTGCATCGCTCTTGTTAGAAGATATCCCGGTGGCTACAGAGTGACTTACTTGCACTAAAGGCAGCAGTTTCTGACGTTTCGTATATCGACAACGAGGGGAGCTTGACAGAGCAGCTCATGACGAATTGGATTGGGGAACATGAATGACAGGCTGATATTTCATGATATTTCACTGGGATATGTGTCAGTGAGTAAGAAAAGAAGTAAACTGGAGAACATACAATCTGGCCGCTCTTTTACCCTTGCTGAAAGATCCGAGGCATCAAGTTCCACCGAAACGCCCTTCTTCTTACCACCTTTTGTATCAACCATAATATTCAGCGAGATATGGTTACCAATATCTGGTCTATGATACGCATCAGTATCTATGCCGTGACATTGAACAACGCTTCTGACATTTTAAGGTTCCCGCTCATCTCCCATATCCCATTTTCCGGACCTCCTGACACACACAGCGACTTTCCGCAAGGCTTTTCATTCATCATCACTGTTACGGATAGGCACCTGCTTCCAGCAAGAGAGGGATGAAGAGGCAATGGAGACCCGACGAGTATGTCTATTTGATCTGTTTAGGGCCATATACCAGGGAGCGTGGATCGATTCTTACCTTGGAGTTCCATGAAGGAACGACGTGTGGATAGATTGTGACTGGCTTGCATAGACTCGGAATCGATAATAGTGTCTGGGATACCGGGACTAGAACTACAAGAAGAAGAGAAGCGTTCATCGTACTTAAATGATATCCATGAAGGATCGTATCTATGTAATGAAGAAAACACGAGGTATGATCAAACCATCCCAAACAGCTCTTTGTGCTGGCTGGTTGACTAAATGTAGATAAGGCTATCCATTTAATTTTCGTTTACACCGCAGTAATGACAGCACAATAAAGAGACTATGTTTGCTGCCAGCACGCTTTCTACATTTGGCTGTACACCCCTCTGGCAGCTTCCACGAATTCACACAGAGAAATAGGAGCTCGTGACATTGAGCGGCCTACATCAATTGAGGCCTGAAAGAAAGTCTAAATTATGGCGGCTGTCCTGACCTTGAATTTTTCCCATGTTGAAGTACAAGACCAAAACAAGACAAAAAAGACAGCGCTTTTTGGGCCGTAACATCCAGTAGTTTGGCTATTTATGATGATTATCTTTCACAATAGCTGATTACAGCAAAAAAAAAAAAAAAAAAGGTCTGTCGGTTTTCCGGGTCTGGCACGATTTCGGCATGACCGCTCTTTGGAGGTTTGGACTAATCACATCGGTGTACTTAATAGAGTTCCGATCGTGAGCTACTTAAATGGCATCAATTCTCGACTACAGGAGCGTCTCCAATGCCCAATCCCCATTATTGACGATCTCTGCGACGCTTTACAGATTCGACAAAACTTTTATTTTTTGCTGTCTCGACAGCGTGAGTATAAGGCAAAACAAGTAAAGGCTCTGTATCTTGCACTCTTTCATCGCTTCCAAAGCATGATGCACAACCGAAATAAGTGTATAAATCACTTCTTCTTGGAAAAACTTTATGCTCACAGCTATATCATCCAGCAGGAATGGGGCCTTGTCATTCTCCGCCACTGTCACGCACTCGACTCCAGCGCACAGCCGCCCAGGGACCGTAAGGTGCCTGGCAGGGCTGGATGACAGCCAAGGACCGCGTCGGCCCCCGTTCGCCTTCACGACAGATTGGCGCAGCTCCAATCGGTCTAGAAGCTTCGTCTGACATCTCCGCATCATTCCCGAAGCGACCGCGCTGTCACTAGCCTCGCGCCGCCCCTAATTACTCTCCGCTTCGTTTCGTCTCCTCCCCTCGTATCTTTCGCTC